>JARHVA010002338.1:937500-1080000 GCA_037957365.1 Torreya grandis
TCTATGACATGGTTGCTATAGACAGCTTCACCAGTTCCTGATTTGGTAACTTCACCAATTCCTAATTTAGGTTTTATTTATACATTTAATGCTTGTATTTCAAGGTTTGAAATTTTGGTTTCCTTATTATTTTCCTAGTTTGGAAGCATCATTCAGTACTATCATTTAGTGTTGTTTTTTGGTTTTATCATTCAGTGTGGTTGTTTAGCTATGCCATTCATTTCTATCATTCAGTGTGGTCATTTAGCTATATTATTTAGCCATGTCCTTCAATGTGGTCATTCAGCTATGCCATTCGATTGATCGGGTTTCATAAATGTTTTTTTGTTTGATATTGGGATTGAGTGATATATATGTGGTGAATTAAACTATTTTAAAATATAATGTCATAAAGGGTTGGTGAGCTAACCCCCAAAATAATATATATCCCTAAAATTTTGGTGATCTAGTCCCATTTTCCAACCCTAAAAAATCACCAAAACCAAAATCTAAAAATTGGAATATTCATTAATTTATGAATATTCACCACTAAAAAAACCTTGATTATTCCTAACTTATCTAAATATGGCCTTGAAAAATTTAGGGGACAAAAGCTGACTTAGGTTGGGGATAAGGAATTTTAAAAGGATAGAAGATTAACTCCTAGAATCTCTAGTTTCATAATCTAAATGTATTATCCATTGGGATAATGAGTATACTAAAAATGATATAAATGATGAAGGAAACATGAAAGACTAGAAATTTAGGAAGGAAACACATAATAAAAATCCATACACACAATATAAATTGAAACAAAAAATAGAAATGTAAACACACAACATATCTAAATCACCTATGGCTAATAATAGGTGGTAGACTACCTTAACTATTTTTAATGTTTGAAATATTATTTCTTATATGCTAAAAAAATATGAGCTCCATCTCGATATGCCAATTAGTATGTATTCTCACCATATAAATGTTAGATTTTGAAAGGCCCCATCCATGGGGATTAAAAATTATCATGATTTCATGATGGTTCTCTTATTTTATCTCAAAGTAGGACCAAGTATACTAATTGAAAATCTCATTTCCCTACATTCTAATCAAACACCTATTTGAATTTTTCCTGATGTGATATAATTTTATCAATCACCATCACTCATTCTTCTTATAATATATTTAGGTACATGATCCTCTTTTCTAATGCATGTTTGAATGTATCATCCTCTACACTTTAAGATAGATGTAAATATATAATTTTTATCAAGATATGTATCATTTCATATATAACATAGGGTAACTATAAATGAGACATTTCAATGGTTCTCTTGGATTCTAACTTATCAAAGTATAATGCATCATACAATTTATTGTGTTGATTTATCTTATTATCATCAACTAATTTGTGAATAGTAGTAGTGATATTATTATTTTTAGATTCATATTGAATATTACCTTGATGGTAATAATTATATTAGTGTGAAACTAATATTCCATATTCATAGAAAAAAATAATTGGTTATATCAAGGAGAAGTTGGAGGCATTATCCTTGAAAATCTTTTGTGAAACTCCAAATCTAACAAATAAGTTTTATTTAATGAAATTATAAATGACTTAAAAATTGGTAAATATTACTAGAATAAATTCTACCCAATTCATAAATTAATGATTTTATATAAGGACATGAGTATGGATCATGCTCAAATTTAGATTCAAATTTATGATGACGTCCAATCCCCACTATTGAAATGGGTCTTTAATGACTATAGGTCATATGGGACATGTTAAAAGTTTAGGCCATAAAATAAAATAATGATAAGCCTTTCACTTTGAAACCTATTATTGTGCATGTGTGAATAACATTTTCCAATAGTAATGATCTTACATAAAATTTAACAATGTGATAGATAACAAAAAGTGTCCACGATGAACCTTAACTTGAAAATCCTCAAAGAGTTAAATTTTTTGTCCTTTATTAATGAATCTCAATAAAGTACCATATAGGGACTTATTGAATAGATTATTGTTCTAAATTTCATATTTTTAAACCTTCATCTTGAGTATAAACTTATGTTTTAGATTTAGATGATCCAGACATTCTCCATATGAGAGGAATTATGTGATGTTATTATACCACTATTCGAGGGAATCAAAAAAGACTACCAAAAATATTTCTTCCTTCTCTTCTCTATACAAATCAACACCTTCAATAATTAGCTAACAAATTCCTTATCTTATTAAAAAATTCATGGGTTTGATATATAAATTATATTCCTATACTTTGGTGATTTATCCATATCTCTTTGACTAGATCTCTTGTTGAATCATAATTAATTTTACTACTGAATATCAAAACATCAAAATGGTGTGAGATTTCAAGATGTAGAACCTAAAACTATTCAATTATTTGACCACAACATATGCATTATTTTTTATGAATAAATAATTGATTTCATGTTCCTTTAGACTAAAAATCATAAACGTGATCATATATTCAATCCCTTCTTTTTTTTCACCATGATAGTAGATAATGTATATTCAAAAGAATAATAATATGCAATGAAATTCTTCTAAAAATATAAATAGGTTAAAATATATACCTTGGAAATAGATTCCTTAATTTTTTTAAAGCATTATTCCTATCATAATTCCATAAAAAATATCTCTTTCCACAAATCTTCTACATAATGTGTCTAGTGAGTTTGGTAAAGTCAAGGGAAAATATTCTAAGAAAGTTAACTTTACCAAAGAATTAATACATGCCAAGATTTCTAGTGCATAAAGATAGTTTTCAAATTACCTTTACTCTTTTTAGATAAATATTAGTACCATCTTTAGAAAACATGTGTCCCAAGAGTTTACCTTCAGTTACCACAAAGATAGAATTTTTAGGATTCAGACATATCTGATGAGTTAGACATATCTCAAAGACTATATTCAAGTTTTCATAGTGATTCTCATTTTTATTTGATAAAACTATAATATCATCAAGGTAGATTAATATGATATTATTCTTCACATCACTAAATATAAATCCATTACTCTCTTAAATGTAGCTCTTGCATTTATGAGACCAAAGGGCATCCTTTTTTATGAAAATGTTCCCCAAAAGGTTGCAAAAATTATATTATACTAATCTTTTCCATCCAATTCAACCTGATTATATCCATAAAATCCATCCAACAAAGACATCATCTTAGATCTTGTGACAACTTGTAGTATTTTATCTATGAGTGGTAGAGGATAATTGTCCTTGATTTAGGCTTGATTCTGATTGTAAAAATCTACCTAAATCATAACTTCTCCATTCTTATTTCGTACAAGTGTGATTTTAGCCACCCAAGTAGAATGATGGATAAGAAAGATTATTCTTGCATCTAAAATTTTATTTATTTCTTCATAGATAGTAGTAAAAAAAATTATTATAGAGCCATGATTTATTTTTGAAAGGATTGATACCAAGATTTAGGGAAATACTATGTTGCATACTCATAAGCCTAAAATAATTTAAATCAACTTAATACGAAGAAAAAATGTCTTTATATAATTTTAACATAGAAATTAATTGCCTATGTTGTTCTTCGGAATAACACTTTCTAATATTGGCATGTCGTGGATGTTTTTTTGTACCAATGTTTACTCTCTCATACTTAAGTGACCCTTAGGAATCGTATTAGACATTTTTTTATATTATTATCATGTTTATCAAACATATCCTTACAATATACCATTCCATTATGTATATTATTTTTATTTAGCTAAATGATTTTACCATCCAATTAATTGGGTTCATATTAGACAGTCCTAATATTTCTCTATCTTTTTCTTCTATAATAGAATATTCACTACATGTTGATGGAATTTATTCAAAATATAGGTTTATAAAGCTCCCTCTTTATTCCAAGAAGGAAATAATTTTTCATCATTGTTTACACTTTTCAATTCTCATAATTATCTGCAACACTAGTGTAGTATACCATTTCAATGATATATCAATATTTCTCAATTTATGTATGAGTGATCAATAAATATGTGGACATAGATAAGGCATTATATTTATATTTTTCAGCCCTTGTGACAACATTAAAAATTTTATGAAATTTTCAATGTAATCACATACCCTATTTTTTTAATTATTTAGTCTATCATTCTTCACCTAGTACTAAATTCATATTTGTTTGATTATTAACTCAACATCTCATTAAGCTTTGATATTTTGAATCCACATTTCTTATACCAAATTTATCCTAATATAAATTACTCATATTATAATTTATTTTTAATGCATTTAAATTATAATTTATAAGAAAAACAAAATAATTCCTTTTAAGTAGAAATAAACACCACACTAGTGCCTGAACCTATAGTTGAGCAACTTCCATCAAATTATAAAGCCTAGACATCATTTTTATCACATTATATGAGTTTATAAATTTCAAGATATTTATAATTCATCATCATGTATTTAATAGGACCTATTTATCAATCTAAAATTTATGCTAAGGTTTGTTTTATTTATGCATTAAAAATTGTCATTTAGTTGCATCTACCATTTTTCTTTTATTCATTTTATAGGAACAATAGATTATATCTAGTCTAGTTTTATTTCATATTCAATATATTTACATAATTTTATACTTAGTAACATTACATATCTTAGAGGGATATATTATATAAAAGCCATATGGACTTTATTATGAGGAAACAAAGCTAGGTCAACGTATGCATCTTTTATTTATGCAATCAATGGGACTTATTTTTCTTCCATGTGAAAAAATGAATGAAATATTTGGTGTATTTCATCCCTAAATCATGTGATGCTTTATATTAAATCACATAATCTAAATATATTATATTAATTATATAATCATTTAGTCATAAGCCACCAACAAATATAGAAACATATAAATGATTAGTACTTTCCTTACTTTTTCAAGAAACAACTACATTATTTTTCAAATAAGAATCAACCAACATAGTATGGGATCCATGAGGAGGTGAAATTATGATTTATCCTTAAATTAATTTGAAAAATATTTCCAATTGATAGAGATTTGAACCAAGGTATTTAGTTTGAAAAATATGGACCTTATTGTTTTTCATATGGTTAATTATATAAAAAGAAGAACTTTCAAATTCTTCATTGATGTAAAGATTAGGAGAATATATTATATTCCCTATATTTTCAAAATGCTTACCCTTAAGATATTTCTTGGTTTTTAAATATTTAGACTCTTTTTTCTTATATTTAGCCTTCAAATTCTCATTCTAAGCTTTGGTGAATGCAATATATGAATGGATATTAATATCCTCCACTATTTCATGATAACCATCACCACCAATTTAATATTAAAAATATATTATAGTGGAGTCACCATCGGGTTCATAAATCTCAATATCATAAGTGCCTAAAACACCCTCCTAAAATTTTATTTAATGGTTTATAATTGAAATAATATGTCTATTTTTTGGCAATTATAACCATCATGATCACTAATGTTATGAAAGATGCATGAATAGTGAATAATAGCATGGGATACTTCAATAGTGAGTTGAGGAGTTGGAGGAGGGAGTATAGGATGAATAATATAATGAAATGGGACAAATGGAATTATAGTAATATCCTTTTATGGATTACTTTTAAATTTTGGAATATATTTATTCAAGTCTAGGATATTATTTTCCAACCTTTGAACCAGAGGGTTTTCTGAATTTTGTTCCTTACTATTGAAAGAGTCTTTTTTATGTTTTCCAACCATGATAATATCATATTAAATTTATATGAATTGGTTTTGTGTTGCTTCCAAATTTAGTGGATGGTTAATTTTAAATAATAAACTTACTTTAGGCACTTATGCATTTAAAATAAAACAATTCTAATTTTATACTGCATGCATGATAACTACTATAATTTTGTACACTATATTATTGAATCAAGAAATAAACTACCTCATGGGTTTAGGATATTATTTATTCATTTAAGAAAACTAGGATATTAAATATTGTTCATATTTAGTATGTTTTAATATTTCTTCAAATATGGTTCTCATCTTGTTCTAGTTCAAAATTGAAGCAATGGGTAGATGGTGAAACCATTCTACCAATCCTTCTACCAATGTTTCCTTGAATAACATGATCGACATGTCTTCGTGTTCTAAACCAATAATAACATAGGCAAATATTAAATATTTTATATGCTCATAAATATGTTATTTCCCATTACTAGTAAACTTTTGAAAATTCTTCCTTGAACCCTTTGGTAGTTCATCAAGTTGAGTACCCAAGACCAATGGGAAAATATAGGGACCCCATGGTACAAATACAACCAAGTTTTGAAAATTTATTTATTTTTGAACAAGTATGTTAGGTAATGAAAATGTTATTCGTATAATATTTACCCTTTATATTCAATTAGGGGAGAATTTTAAACTACATTGTTCTTGCAAGTTAAAGAATGGATCATAAATACCTTTATTTTTACTAGATCTTATGTACCCTTTCTCAAACAGGATGACAAGAATTTATTGAATGGGAGTATAGGATATCTAAATACTATTATGAATATGACTCTTATAGTAATGCATGAAAAAATTCTCTGGGAAAAATATCACATTGTTTCACTTCATTTAGAATGAATTCATCTATTTGAAAGTGAGATTTACTCACTATGTTATCCTAAGTTAACTATGAAAGATCCACTCACACAAATTGTGTCCAAAAAGGTTTACCTATTGAACTAGGTTTTATTTATATGGATATTGAAGTAAGTTATTACATTAATAGCTCTGTGTTGCACAAAACATGCCCCACATTGGGTGTAAAAAGCATTTGGTGAAATATTTGGCTCTTATGAAAAATAATAAATTTCACCACAATGAAGGAGTTAAAATCCTCTCCTTTATTAAAAGGATAAGTTCCATTTATTTAAAATAGGAATAACTAAAATTAACCTATTTAAAATATCTAAAGGATTAATGGAGTATTGGGTTGGACTACTTTCAATCAAAAGAAAATTAATTAAAGAAAAGAAAATTAAGGGTAAAATATGAATGATAACACACATATTTCATCCAAATTTTAATAAGAAAATGTTTATGAAAATTATCATGCTTATTTGAGATTAATTCAAGTAGAAAAACAAGACACAAAGTAACAGTATTTCTATGTGTTACTAGTTTGAAGAATGAACACAAAGTTTCTATTTAATTATTTATTGTAAATAATAAAATATTACTTATATAACATCTCAATCTTGTATATTTAAAAAATACCTATTGAGGCTCTAATATTCAGTTATATACATTTTGGTTATTAAAAGGCTAGCATTAACCATCTGTATGTGACTAATAGTTTATAGCAACTATTTTTCTTTTTTATTCAAGGGTTGGAAGGGTATGAGGTGAGGAACACTTTTATAGAAAAGAAGGTTACTGTATCTTTAATAAGCCTCAAAAAAATTATGTGAATGATTTTCAATAGTAATATTCATATTATGGTGTCTCAACCTAGAGTGAGGGACTTTATCCTCAACAAGTATTTGAATGAGAAAATAACATGATGGATTACCAAGGTCATATAGTATGATGTGGAGATCAAAGTCACCAAGATGATAAGAGGCAAAGGTTTTTGTGAGCATATTGTGGATGATATTCAAGAAGATAAAGAATTTTTTTTGGTGACACAAGACAACTCAAAAATAGATGCACATTCACTTCATGATAGTTGGCTCCAAGATATGACACAATTATTGATGATAAAAGAATGCCCCCAAGGTTTAAATAGAGAAAAAAGAAGGTATTTTATGCTTTAGTACATACCTTATTCATTGGTTTATGGTGTTATTTTTATAAATGACCTCAATGGGGTACTTCTTAGGTGCATTGATGACAATCAAGTAACAAAGCTCTTAGAGGAGTTTTATGATATACCTATAGGAGGCCATTTTGCTCCAAGAAAAATATAAAAAAAGTTAATGATGGATGGATATTACTATCCTAGCCTTTTAAAATATGCCTATGTATGGGTTATAAAATTCCATAAGTGTGTTCTCTTTACAAGAAAGCAAAAATTAGCATCTCTTCTACTCAACCCAATCTAGGTGGAGAAATCCTTCATAAAATAAGGGTTGGACTTCATAGGAATGATAAATCCACCTTCAAGTGTAGGAAATAAATGGGTGATCACTATAACTAACTAATTTAATAGGTAGGTGGAAGTGATTACATTGAAAAAATATAATGAAATAGTAGTATTGGACTTTTATGATAACATAGTAACTAGGTTTGGTATCCCAGTTACTATAATTTTAGATAATGCCTTAGTATTTTTTGGTATGAAGACATGCGAGTGGGCACTTAACCTAGGCATCTACCTCAAAACATCATTTAATTACTATCCCCATGGCAATGGACTGGTAGAGTCCACAAATAAGAAGTTGATAAGGATTACCAAGAGGACCATAGAAGAGAATCAAAGATTGTGGCATACAAAGCTAAAGATAGCTTTGTGGGCTGACATAGTGACTCCCAAAGCTACCATTAGAAATTATCCATATGTTATAATATATGGAAGGGAATCCAAATATCTCATTTCTCTTTAACTATCTACCTTGGAGTTAGTCCATCAGCTTTGGTTGATGGAGAGTGAGACTATGAGCATGAGGATGACAGAGCTTATGGAGATTGAAGAAACTAGGGACCTTACAATGAAGACATTAGAGTCACACCAAGCTCATGCTAAAAAATCCTTTGAAAAGAGGGCCATAACAAAAGAGTTCAAGGAAGGGGACCTAGTTCTAAAATGAAACTCGAATAAGGCCAAGCTAGGCAACCATACCAAGTTTGACAGCTTTTGGAGCGGTCTTTATTTTATCCATGGATGGAATAGCATAATGCTTTTCAGCTTGACCAATTATATATAGAGTTATTACCCATCCCAATTAATATAATTCATTTAAATCCTTTTTATTAAATGAATTTTCAATTATTGTATGATATTGTAACATATTAGAGTAGTTTTATATGCTTTCCTCTAAGTGCCCTATGTACATTTCCTTTTAGTTGTGTGTTTCCCTTTCAATAAGTGCATGGGGAAAAATTGTTTGGTTTGCTCTTTTTTACATTTTTTCTTCAAGAGGAATATTTATAAAGGGTCAACCTTCATCCATTTTCACATCAATTGACAAGAAATACTATGACTTTGTGTACCCAATAAATCAGTTCAAGGCTACTAGTCTCTTGCATAGTAGGCATGCAACCCCAGGATGTCACCAATAATGTTGGCCAAATTTGCCACACCTAAAAATATTTTTCCTATAAATGGTTTGGATAGATGAGAAGATTTATAAATTAAATGATTAGACCAAAAGTAGGAGAATAAGATCTCATATTGCTTACAAAGTTTTTGAAACACTTTAAACAAGCTTAAAGTGCTATTTTTTGATCTTTGACAAGCAAGTCTTTGAACAAGTATAGAATTGTAAGAGAAGAAGATAAAATAGGTTATCATGGTGTTTCAATCATTCAAGGGCATGAATTATGTTAAAAAATGTATTATAAGTTCATTGGATCCTTCTAAAAGGCCAACCATTTCTTGCACAAGCCTAAAAGAGCCAGACCATCATCAACATGTCACATAAAAAAATTTAGGTCAATCTAAGTGTGAATTTAATAAGTATTATTATAAATCATCTTATATATAAAATATCACATGGACATGAATTTATTCATTCCTAAATCATGTTCTACAAATTGCATATCTTGATGAGTTTTCTATCTCAAGATTTAAAGCTTCAAAGTTAGACTTGAAGAGTGAAACGTGCATATGAATGTTGAGTTTAAGATTCATGAAATAGATGTTTAAATTCAAAATTACCAATAATGAATGTGTAGATGACAAGTTTCCAAATATTGGGAGCTAAGATTAAATATAATGGTGAGCATCAACTGATAAGGCTAGTGGGTCCAAGAAGATCAATGAAGTGCATGTAATCATATAAAGTAGATATAACAATGATCTTGAAGTCAAAAAGTTAGAGGATCTTGAGATTAAGTGAGAGGGTGACAAGTGTCTCAATAATATTAGACTAGAAGAATATTTATGTCTCATGTTCATTTTTATAGATAAATATCAATGATATGAGTAAGGTTAATGAGTTAGTATATCCTATAGATTCAACAAACCATGTTAGGTCATGTAGATTCAAGATCAATGACTAACATTAAAATTCAAAGATACGGACTTCAAATCGAGGTCAAAATTGACTTAGGTCAAACTAGGGTAGATATTTCAAAGGACACTATTGAAGCTTAGTTGAGACTTCTATTAGAGGATTTAGAACATGTAGACTTAATTTTATTATGTGTTTAACATCACATACAAAAATTACTTAGATTACACAAGTTTTAGAGGTATAATAGGTATTTTTAGACCTAATATATTTCAATAATGATGTTATATAGTCTATAATCTATTCATTGACATTAAGACTATAGGAAAATCAATAATTGAGATTGGTGTTCATCTATAGTAGACCTATGTTCAAATATTGAAATAGGTTGGATATGTGACTATGGAGAGTTGTCTCATCTTTTGACATAGTCATTTTCTCAACAAGAAGGAACATTCAGCTGCCTAAAGTAGACATAGTCATGGTTCAGTCAGTTTGATGGACATAAATATTTTGTCCTTATAATCAAGCCAAGTGGAAGATGGCATAAAATCCCATAATGAAGATCTAATGGTTAGAGAAAGCAATTAAAGCATTATTAAATTTTTAGTGTGTCTATGAGTTTTCCTCCATAGTAAAATCATGACTCGTCACCTTTGACAAACTCTTCTCTTTATTGCTTGACCAATGGGAGATTTGGGGGCTATTGGGATAAAATAAAATTTAAATTGTCAATAGATAATTGGTGATAATTTGATCAAAAAATGGTGGAAGATTCATTAAAAGGTGGAATTTCATTTATTTTTCTTAGATGGCATGCCCCCCTCTCTCCTCTCTCTCCTATATATCTTGTTATTTTCTAGTTGTAAGCTCTCTCTCAATTTATAGAAAAAAATCTCTCACTTTTGAGAATAAATTCTCTCTCAATTCTAAAAAAGTAGAGACTCTCATTTGATAAGGCTAGACCCTATTAAAATTTGTATAAAAGACCTCTTAAAGTAATAAATACTTTATTTTCCTATCTCTCCCCTCTGAATTGTGTGTAGCAAATCTTGTGCATGATGCCAACATGAAGGATAATCTTCCATGCCCATTGTCATTCATTCTTGCTCATTTCTAGGTGTCTTCAAGTTAGTTACAGGTCTGAATTAGTGTTCTTTTTATCATTGATTCAAGATCTCAATGAGTATTATATCTCCTCTTTACCTTCAATAATTTCTTCTTAAACCTATTTTATGAAACACTTATGCAACTATCTAAATTTTTTGATATTATGTGAGCTATCATTTTCTTATGCTTCCTCGGTGTTTACTTTATGATTATGTGAGTTCTCATTTAATTTTGGTACATCACCCTTTAAATTTATTAGGTATGCTTTACCCTTTATCTAACCCTTTTCCTAATGAAATCATTAGTATAAGTGATCAATCAAGAGGAATATATCCTTCTTCGAAGGTCCAATCCCACCATAGGTGACCCATAGCCTGGGGTTGTTCCAATAATGTAGCTTAATTGGAGATAGCCTGAAGAACCCTCTCTAAAGGTGTAAATTAATGATACAATAGTTATAAACTATATCATTATGTACCTTTTCATATAGTATATTTCACACTTATTCATACACAAGCCAACACATAGGGAGAACTACATAAGTTTGAGGCCCTCCTTGGAGTATTGGATATGTATGAAGTGCTCATTGATAGAGGGTTACTTGAGGTTAGCTCAAGACTATCATCCCTCTAACCCATTTTAAAATAGGTTTAAAGACCTAAGGTAATTATCCATGGTTTGATCTATACACAATCATTGACAACCTATGCACACAAATTAAACACATCAATAAAAAGGGGGAAAATTAGAAAAAGATCTATGTGTCCACTTCATAATATAGTTAATATTTCATATAGGATAGTTTCATAACGATCAAGATAGAAACATTGATGTAAGTGTCCATAGGTCAATGTAAGTGTCTACCTTTCTAAAAACAATATTTTTAGAATTTGCCAACTAAATCCTAATCTTGTCCCTACTATTTCCACCTTTGCACTTCTCATATTTTCATGAACATTTGAAGATACATGAAGTATCAGATCTTCTTCATTTTATGCAATCAAACTAATGTTGAGTGTAATTTCTATATTTATTATTACTTATTACTTTAATTCAGAATATTCATTTATATGAGTTTTTAATTAATTGGTATACTCTAGAGTAGTTTCATTCATTTGTGTATAGCCTAATCTACCCCCTTAACCCTTAACACACATATCTCAAAAAAGGTTAAACACTCTCAAGTAAAATGATAAAAGAGATCAAAAAAATCTTATGAAATTTCCATATATAGAAATAGGAGGGAATGGGATGACCCTTAAAATTACATGTGATATTTTGCATTCACATTTTAATCATATTCTCTTTTTACTAATTTTCAAAAAATTTAAAAATAAAAATTTAATTTCGAAAAATAGAAAGATGGGTAGCCAGGGTTTAAAGACCTATGGTGAAGAGTCAGGGTTTGATATATACATGGTGATTGATGGATTATGTACATAAATAAAATACATCAATAAAAAGGTGAAAAAAATATAAAAAGGATCTATAAGGTTACTTCATAATATAGTTAATATTTCATATAGGATAGTTTCATCAATATCAAGATATAAACATTGATGTAAGTGTCCATAAGTCAAAACAAGTGTTTAGATTTCCAAAAATATTATTTTTAGAATCCAATGACTAAATCCTAATCTTTTCCCTACTATTTCCACCTCTGTACTTCTCAAATTTTCATAAACATATGAAGATATGTTAAGTATCATCTCTTCTTCATTTTTATGCAATCAAACTAATGCTTCTAGTGTAATTTCTATATATAGCATGACTCAAAAATTTCATTCAGAATATTCATCTATATGAGTTTTTAATTAATTGGTCTACTCTAGAATAGTTTCATTCATCCCTATGTATAGGCTATTCTATCCTCTTAACCCTTAACCCACATATCTCTAAAAAGGTTAAGAACTTTCAATCAAATTAAAATGGAGATAAGAAAAACCTTGTAAAATTTTCATTTCTCTTATTTATAGAGATAGGAGGTGTTGTGACCAACACCCCCTTTTTCATAGGGAAATGAGGACCCACTTTTTTTTAGATAGTTGTCTTGATTTTGAGCCCCCTCTTCTATATGTTTATGTAAATTCTTGGAAAATATCATGATTTGTCTTCTTATACTTTGGCAAGATGGAATTGATATTGTGTTTTTATTAACTAAATATTTTATTCTATCAAGTTTGTTGTTGTAAGATAATTATTGTAGACTTATGTTTTCATGAACTAACCTTCTTTAATAGTCTTTTTCAGGCTTTATGTTTTTAGAATTATGTTTTTGGGATTTTTCTCTTCATGAATTTTGTTTCACATGAATTGGTATTTAGGTTCATTATGGCAAACATTTTATCTGATAGAATTTTCTCTTTAGAAAATTTTCACCACAATAATTCTACCAAATAATTTTCCTTAATGAGACTTATTCGTATGGATAATCTTGATAAACATTTCCCTGAGGAAATGAATTTACCCTTCGGGCTTTGTGCAACATGTCATTTGGCCTTTTTTGTTGTGACATTTTTTCCCAAAAGAATTCCTTTAGAAATTTTCCAATTTCCCTTCAACCTCTCCACACTTTTCCTTCAAGAATTTTATCCCACACATTTCCTTCGAGACTTTTATCTTACACCTTTGCCTTTTTGAACCTTTCATTCAAACATTTTATCCAAGACACTTTCTTTGAGCCAATGGAATTCCTTTAGACATTTTTTTTGAGAGAATTGGGTCTTAGGGAGAATTTTTTCATACATTTTGTCTATAATAATTCCCCTTATAGAATTCCTTCAAGAATTTTTAAAATGACTCTTTGCCTTCAACTTACCCTTCAAAAGTTTTTTCAAGGACAAATATTCTTTCAGACTTTTTAAACATACCCTTCATCTTTTTTGAAAGTTCCTTTTAGGTATTTTGTGGTTACCCTTTAGTACTTTAGTAAAGGACCTTTCCCATGTACCCTACAAAGTAGACCCTTCAATAATTTTTATCGTGAACTAGACCCTTTGGCCCTTTTGAATATACCCTTTAGGACTTTTGTCTCAAACATTTTTACCTTGCAAGCCTATCCTTCAAGAAGTTTTACCCCAGGCCTTTTCCTTATATATTTTGTGTCTTAGACATCTTATCTAACACATAAGGACCAAAAAAATTCCCCAAAGGGAACATGCCCATTAGACTCTCTGAACTAAATTTTTGGACATTTTTAAAAAGACCATTTGTCCCTTTTTTAAGTGACCACTTACCCTTTAGAACTTTATCCCATGCCCTTTTGCCTAATTCCTTTAGGAATTTTATCTTGGGTCTTTTGTCCTTCAACCAATTCTTTTATATATTTTGATCAAAACATCATACCCTTCAACCATTTTTAAACCATCCCTGCAATAATTCTTTTAGATATTTTTTCTAAGAGAATTGAATATTTGAGAGAATTGTTGCAGACATTTTGTCAAAAATAATTCCACCAATGGAATTCCATCAGACATTTTATCTAAAATCATTTAATCAATAAAATTCCTTCAAAATATATGTCTCAAACATTTTTTATGATGAAATTAGGGTCCTAGCAATAAAAAACCCATAAAATTTCTCCCATGATAATTCTATCACAATAGTTACCCTCAAAACAATACCAAACTGCCAAGTGGCACCTTTGCTTAGAGAGAATTTCATTATGTTTTGAGATTAATTTAATATTTTAGCCTAGAACTAGATTGTATTTTATTAATACTAAAACCTTAGGCTAAAATATTCATGCACGGTATTTCATACATATTTTCCAAAGGTATTATGCTGAGTCATTTTTTATTATGTTTACAGGAGTAGGGAATCCTAAAGAAATGACACATGTCAAGTTGACGAGATTAAATTTGACAATCAATAGACATCATTTGATGCTTATATGAATATCAAATTTAAAATCAACAACATGTCAAACTTATGATATTAAATTTTATAGTTTCATGGATGTCATTTGATGATCATAATGAGATCATTTGATAGTTGTGTGAATGTCAAATTTAACCTCAATAATGGATATTTTATGGAATTAAATTTGACATTCATGTGAATGTCATTTTATATTCATGAGGATGTTAGTTAATGATCACATAAATTTCAAATTTAACCTTGTAAATTACCCATTTGGATTCAAATGTTAAGTGAACCCAATAGATCAACAATTCTCATCAATACATATAGTTGATTCAAGAGTACAAGATCGGTGGGGTGTTTTCAAAGGTCCTAGATTAAACAAAGAGCTACCAAGTGGCATAAAATAATTCAAAGTACACATAGGCCTCATATAGATACCAATTTTCATACTCACATTTCATCATGCAAAGGATCTATGGTCTGAGTCCTAGGTGGACTTTTCAAAGATCCTAGACTAAATCAAGTGTTGACATGTGTCATATTTAGAAAACTAGTAGGGATCTTTGAAAACTTGAGATTTATCTATCAATATACATTGGGTATCACAATTTATATTTTGTATAAACACACATATCTTAATTTTAATGGAAAATATAAAAGTGAAGATCTAAATTCTATAAAAAGCATGAACAAGCATTCAACTTATAGTTCAGATTAGTCATAGCTAATAGTAGTGTCACTGGTTCTAAAACATTGGTAAAGTGATTTTGTTCATTCATGTATATGTATTAGTTCCATTTGAAGTTTTATAATTTGAAAGATCAATAGGTTGTTTTCACAACCTATAAAGGAAGGCGTGTGTAATTTTAATAAATGGCACATATTCTAAAGTTTGCATAAAGTTTAAATTATAATTGTAAAAAATTGCCTCCATATTTATACACATACACATGTTTCATATCTTTGGCAAATGATATTTTAATTGATAAATAAAATTAGACTCTTCTATTTTTTTAGACAATAATTAGAACTCATGTTTTGAGTATCACATGTAACGACCTTAGATGAACTTGGAGGATGAGGTAATCCCTTCCCCAAGTGTATATAGATAATTGTAACCCAACTTGGATTTTTGTTAGAGAATTTTTAAATACATGAGTAGTATCAATTTTTATCATCAATGAATGTGTTTGTGTATTTTCTTTCCAATTTTTGTTTGATTAGTAATTACTTTCTTTGGTTGTATGTTTTAATAATCTTTAGTGTACAAAAGTTGTGAATGGATTCTTGATTATTTTGATTGATATACTAGTCGATAGATGTGCAATAATTGTTAAAGGATTGGTAAATATATTGGTTAAGATAGTTAAGTTCAAATTAATTCATAATTTTGATTGTGCATGAGTGATTTCTTGGATGTAGTTTTTTGTGTGTGTGAAATACATGCATCAGATACTTCACTAGCCCAAGCTATATTATCTTGATTAAGTGTGTGAAATAGTTACCATAAAATGAACAAAATTTACTTGAGTCTTGTGAATTTCCTACATCTTTATCTCCTTATACTTATTACCCATGTCTAACTATGTGTGTGTAATTATTGCTAGCAATATGCATAGGTTCTGAGAGCACTTGTCCTTTTAGAAACTAGCAGGGGAGTAGTTCTTGAAAACCATAGAAGCTTTCTTTTTAGCCCTAACCTTCCCTCCTTTTTGAGTTTGTTTTAATACCTTCCCACTCTATATTATCAAGTAGTTACCCATCCATCTCACATAGAGATTCACTACCCTTTTTAGGAACCACACTTCTATCTAAAAACCTTGTCAACAACCTACATGCCCTACTTGTTATTCCTTTAGTAGGTTGAAATAAACTAAATGCCTAACACTTGTGCCCTAGAGTGGATTTTACCTCCATTGAAATCTTAAAACATTAAAGGTTACCTCATTAAGTTTATGGTGTGCATAAAATCCCTACCAATAGTTTTAAATTGGTGCTAGAAGGAGGGACATCACCATTGATAATAGTAATTATCCTTTGCATAGATTTTTACTAGAGTCATCGAGGAAAGTGACCAAATATAATTCCAAAGATGTTTTATTAGTCTCACCCTTGTCAAATCATAGGAGACTTAGAACTGTGCCAACAACCATAGCTCATAATAATCCCCCTCCATTAGGTACCCCTTATTTTTAAATAAAACTTTACTTCTTAATCAACCAATGGCTCAATAATAATTCTAGTTAGTTGGATCTACTATCACCATCGTAGGAGATGTGCATGATTTAACTTAGAATCCTAAAAAGTATTTGCCATCCTTTTCTTCTTTAAGATCAAGGATAATAGAGGAACATATCAAATTAATTAAATCTAATTTAAGATTAATGAATGTCATAGATGATGACATTACATGTAGATTATTCCATTTTACTTTGGTGTATATGCTTATGATTGGTATTTAAATATTATGGAAAATTCCATCACTTCTTGGGATGAATGTCAATTAGAGTTTCTTATGCTGTTTGGATAGGTTACCAATCTTGGTTTGGTATACTAGCACTTCACCAGCATGAAGAGGGAACCTAATGAGCCCATCCATGCTTTCAATAAAATATGGAAGAATATGTACAATTGGTTAACCCTAAAATATAAACTAGAGGCATTATTATCATTATAAATGTACAAGAACACCTTGGACCCTATCAATGTCATGTTCTTGAGAAGAGTAATTATGGATAACACTTTAGCATTAGCACTCAAATATGTTATCACCATAGATAATAAAATAAATCCTTAGATGCCTAGAGTGCCTAATGTCAATAATAGTTTTTCATCACTAAATATAGTTCTACATGCAAGTCAAAATGTCATATCATTCAATCAAAACTAGTTATATACATTGTCTCCCATGACGTAGATAACGTAGCCAACTTTTGGTTACTTGAACAATCATGAAATGAGAATTGGTTATCAGTAAAATTAGTAAGTGTCTAAACATCCCACTACCATTTTATAAGGTATGAATTCCATAAAGGTAGAACTAGATTCTATTCAAAATATGCTTCAAAATTTGAGCAATGATTCCCTGAATATGCAAAGGAAGATGGGTAATGTAAATGGCCCAACCAGCAATCAAAATATTAGATTATAGAGATATAATAGACCATTGAATATTCTTTAACATTGTAACAATATTCTAGAGATTAACATAGCAGAGATGGCTCTTCCCAATTAGTGCAGAATTCATAATACTTCTGAGCATGGTGAGCTCAATTACATTGAATTTTGTGTAACATTTAAAATCTTTCAAAGAGAGGTGGTTAGACAAGATCAGATACACAATCCACCTAAGCACCATCTATATCCTATCTCTTCTAACACTAATATGTTCTTTGAAACTCAAAAATTTAATTTTCCAATTGAATATGATAATGAGTTGGAAGACAACACGGACAAAGTTCACACTTTACAATAGTTTTAGAGAAGTGCATACAATTTAAGGAATAAGTATTAACTCACAACATAAACTTTTCCAAATAAAATGATCATTATTAGTAATCCCAAGGTAGTAAATAATCTACCCCCTTCAGAGGGGAATGATTAGAATTAGAGCAAGGAAGAACCAAGCAAATGAGGATACACCATTATTGAGGATATGAAGAAGATCAATGAGAATATAACTCTTCATGAGTTATATTATATTATTGAACAAAAGGATATACTCTATAAGTCCATTACTAGGAAGATGCCTATGGATAAATTGAAAGCATCTATAAAAAAATCAATAGCATCTAACACCAATATCATCTACAAAAGTAATCCAGAAGCTCTACCCTTCTTACTAAATATTTGAGAATTTGATAAGAACATTCATAATTGTTTTGTTGATTTTGGAGTATCTACAACTGTCATGCCCACATCCATATGTTTAAATCTTAGTTTGATGACAAACCCTTCAGAGATAAAAATTTCTCAATTGGACAAGATGGTGGTCCCAATAGTTAGAGAATTGAACAATGTGTGCATTCAAGTAACATCTAAACCAAGAGTCAAAATGAAAATTGATATTCTAGTGGTTGAGGTACTTAAAGGTGTGGTCTAATACTAAGTAAGGATTGGTCCAAAACACTTAATATATATCTCTCTATATACTTTTATCATATATGGCTACCATGGAGAGGAGTTGTGAATCAAATCAAAATTGATAGAGAGCCAAGAATAAAGTATCCCATTATAGAATACAATTTCAAGAATGAAGAGATAAAGTATGAGTCACCCAACCTTGGTATTTATAATTTTAATTTTAAAAATCAAGTATAGAATCCATAACCTAAAGGTTCTAATTAGCTTTGGACTCTATCCTTTGATGGTGCTAGATCTAAGCAAGGATTAGGTATTGGAATTGAGTTGATTGATCCACAAGGTAAAAAATTCTTGGTAGCATATAAGTTGTAGTTTCCATGTACTAATAATAGAGTTAATTATGAGACTTTAGTTATATGACTATAGTTTACACTTAAGAATAATGTCAATCAAATATTAGTATCTGGAAAATTAGAGCTGGTGGTCAATCAAGTCATAAATAAATACCAATGCAAGTTGTCTTATTTGAAGAGATAAAAGAAAAAAAAGTGGGACCTAATTGAAAGATTTGAATATTTCAACATCATGGCACTTCATAGAGAGAAAAATTAGACCACTAATTTATTAGTTATTTTTGCTACTAATCTGGAGCCGTTACGAGAATCTAAGGTAGAAACTTCCTCAATCAAATTGGTACCTTACCCCTCTATTCTAGATAACATATAAAATTTATAGGTCTTTGATTATGATTAGTATATTATTCAAATTTTAAACAATTTAGGGGAATTTGAATCCCAAATAATCAATGACAAGGATATTAATCACCTCTATCAAGAGGAATCAAATAAAAATAGCATTGTTCTTTTGAAAGAGAATCATATTACAACTAACTTGGTCTCCTTAGAGAGTTCATTTGACATAGATACTCAGGAATAATAGCTAAGACAACTAAAGGTCAATGACTTATATTTTAATTGGGAAAATATAGGAGATGAGCACAACCTATGCTATGTGAATATTGGTTTTAGTTACACCCCAAAAGAGAGGTAGTGAGTGAAAGATTTAATCGCTCAATATAAGGATGGCATTGATTAGACATATGAAGATATAAAAGTTTATGACCCTTGATTCATTACTCATATGATTCCCTTGAAGCCAAATCACAAACCATTTAGATAGAGGTAGAGATTAGTCAATATTATTCTAGAACCTCTCATTCAGAGAGAAGCAGAGAAGCTTTTAAATGAAAAAGTCATTTTCCCAATTTGAAATTCTACCTGGGTGGCTAATTTGGTCCTAGTAAGAAATAAAAATGGTGAGATCAGATTATGTGTGGACTTCAAAAATATCAACAAGGATTCTAAAAAAGCTAATTATCCCTTTCCTTCTCTAGATGAGGTGATACAAATAGTAGGTGGTTCTAAAATGATGTCCTTCTTAGATGGATTTTTAGGCTACAATTAAGGAGATAATGAAGATGATGTTCACCACAAAGTGGGGAACTTATGTATATAATAGGATGCCTTTTGGCTTGATAAATGTAGGAGCTACCTCTCAATGTGCCATAGATCATGATTTCAAAGGATTAACATGAAAAAGCGTAATCATCTATATGGATGATCTTAAAATATTTTAAAAGAATAGAAAAGACCACATAAGCCACCTAAAATCTATATTCAAAATATGTAGAAGGTTTGGTATTTCATTAAACCCAAATATGAGCATATTTAGAGTGATTGAAGGTAAGATTTTGGGTCACATCATCACCAAGGATAGGATCACCATTAATCCAGATAGAATTCATGAAATTTCAAAAATTTAGCCACCAAATAGCAAGAATGAGCTCAAATCATTCTTTGGAAAGATTAACTTCATGGAGTAAGTTCATCTCAAGATTTGTAGAGATCATCAGACCCCTAAATGCCATGCTTAATTAGGATGCCAAAATAGTGTGGTTAGTTGAATCCATAAAGTCCTTCTAAGACATTAAAGATGCAATAACATAGGCTCTAGTGTTGATCATTCCATATTTTAATAAATATTTATACCTATACTCATTTTCTTTAAAGTACATAATTATTGGTGTCATCATGCAAAAAAAGAATGAGATCAAGCATCTAATCATATTTATGAGCATAAACCTAAAAGTTGTAGAACTCAAGTACTCTATGATTGACAAATAAAATTTTTCCCTTGTCAAATTAGTGAAGAAGTTTCATCATTACATCTTGAGTAATAAAGTCATTACCATCATGCCTGATCCTATCGTCAAACACACCCTTTCATAGAATGAGCTAGGATGATGATGAAGAAAATGGATGGACAAGTTACAATAATAAAACATAGATATCAACCTTGAAAATATTATTTGAGGGCAAGGCATTTTTAAACTAATGACTGAACTGGATCTATGCATCGCATTTGAAGAGGTCTGTGAAGATCAAGTATCTAAAGAGAATGGTATACTAATATAGTATAGTATTCACTTATAAGAACTTGTTCCCCATAACTCAAGAGAGAGAGAAGAAGAGCTTTAAGGATAAAATATACTCATTACATGATTAATAATGGAACCCTTTATAGAATAAATTATGAAGTTATTTATCTTAGATGTGTATCTGTAGAGGAGGATAAAGAAATTTTAGAGAACTTGCATCAAAAAATAGGTAGTGGTCATCCTTTTGATAATACCACAACCCATAAGATCTTAAGAATGGGATACTACTAGCCAATAGTTTTCAAAGATGATTATCCTCATGTGAAAATATGTCATGAGTGCCAATATTTAGCTAAGAGAAAAGTACATGCAACAATGACTCTATAGTCAACTATTGAAGGAAGGCCATTTTCCCAATGGGGTTTAGACTTCATTGGTGTCATCAACCCAAATTCCTTAGTAGGCCATATTTTTCTACTTACTACTATATATTATTTCACTAGATGGAATGAAGCCATAGCCACAAAAAATTATAGATTGCAAGATGTGATTAACTCTTGTGATGAACACGTAACAACTAGATTTGGCATGCCTATTTCTCCAGTTTGTGACAATGGACCAGATTTCATATCAATAGAATTTATTGAGTGGGCACATAATAACTAGATCATTATCATGCTAGCTTCAAATCATTACCTTCAAGGAAATGGACTGGTAGAATCAATAAATAGTAATCTAATTGATTAAATTAAGAAATTAGTTGGAGACAAGCCTATGGAATGGAAAAATTTATTAAAGTATGCTCTTTGGGTAGACCAAATTAGACACAAGCAATCACTTAAATATTTACCTTACCTATTGGTTTATGGATGAAAGCCTATGTTTCTAATTATGTTGAAGTTACCCACTTATTAGTTTAAGTAAGACTATATGGAACTGAGCAATAAAGTAAAATCAAGGTTGATAGACATAATATAAATAGGAGATTCAAGGACTGAGGCCTTACAAACATTCAACAAAAACCAGGACGTGGTTAAGAGGTGGTTTGATAATAGAGAAAATGTCAAAGAATTTAAGATATATGATCTAGTGCTACTTTGGGATAAAGTCCATAACAAGTAAGGATAACATGATAAGTTTACCCCACTATGGATTGGACCATACCAGATTTTAGAGATCATGGGAAATAAAGCATTTCATCTGAAGGACCTTCAAGGCAATGAACTTACATATCTAGTCAATGGATCGTTATTAAAACATTAATTCATGGATGTACCATCTACTAATATTATTGAGTAATAAGAGATAGATGAATGTAGTTGTAGGATTAGATTAGATTTCCTTGCTTTCATAGATTGGATTTCTTGCTTTCATAGACTAGTTTCCTACTTTCTAGATTAATCTTTCCTGCTTTCAGTATTTTACTTTCATAAAGGAGTTTCCTACTTTCTAGATTAGATTATAGTTTTTTCTTAGTTTAGTTTCTTGATTTATTAGATTAGTTGTTCTTTGGTTTCTCTGATGACCAAAATTATGTTTAATCTGACTATAACCAAGTTAAAATCCAAATCAATTGAGCTTTTGACATGAAAAGGGAAAAATTAAAATATTGAATTATTTTGGGAGTAGCTTATAAATTGGGTGTATTTCTATGTTTTTGAGTCTTTAGGATAAAGGTAGGTAATCATGGATTATTTAAATGGTGTCACAATTGAGTAATTTTACCAGCCATGTGGAAGTTTTTCTTAGAGTACTTCATACAATTTTTGAAATTGTTCTTGTTTTATTGGATCAAATTCACTTATCACATTGGATACTTATTTGAAGTGATCATTCTAGGTATAGATGTGATTGGCAGGGATGTTCTAGTAATGATTTGTTTTATAATTACACTAGCTCATTGGGGTTCCATCTCTTCTCTTTTCCATTCAAGAACAAAATAAGAAAGAACCAATGGATTTAAAAGAGTAAAAGAAAATCTAGAGAAAATTAAAATACTCACATGATGAAATAAGGTCAATGTACCATGCATCATGTTCAAAAGATAAAATGGAAGGAAAAGAGAAGGAGCCCAAGGTATCTTTGTCAGGGTTATGGATGGCTAGATAAAAGAAAAGTAATTCTTGTTCTTCCCTTATTTTTTAACTTTAATAGACACTAAAATGAAACCTACAACCCCATAAAATCTTTGAAAAACTCATCACAGTATGGAGTAAATAAACTACACATTTTGACACACATAGATCTAATAAATTAGAAGGCAAGTATGTTGTGTGAATTAACTTAGGAGTCTCTTTCATGTTTATGATTTAAGTATTCTTTTATGGTACACTTCATCATTGATTTAGTATTTCAAACCATAGTTCTAGGTTTTTGAATACTCAAGAGTATTCCCCTTGTAAGTCACCATTTGTTATACCCAACACCCCCTTTTTCCATAGGGAAATAGGGACCCACTTTTTTTTAGATTATTGTCTTGATTTTGAACCCCCTCGTTTATATTTTTATTTAAATTCTAGGAAAATATCATGATTTGGTATATTATAATTTGGAAAGATGGCATTGATATTGTATTTTTATAGACTAAATATTTTTTTCTATTAGGATTTACTTTGAGATATCCTTCTTAGATGGACTTATGTTTTCATGGACTAACCTGCTTTAAGAGTCTTTGTTAGGATTTATATTTTTTGGATTTTTCTCTTTATAAATTTTGTTCCACATGAATTGGTCTTTGATTTTATTGTGTCAAATATTTTTTTTATAGAATTTACTCTTTATATTATTTTCCTTGCAACAATTTTGCTGAAACAATTTCCCCAAATCAAACTTATTCTTGTAGACAATCTTGTCGAGACATTTTCCTTAAGGAAATGAATTTACCATTCAAGATTTTTTCAATATGTCCTTTAGCCCTTTTTATTGTGGCCTTTTTTCTTGAAGAATTTCTTTAAACCTTTTAAAATTTCCCTTTAGCCCCTCCACACTTTTCCTTCAAGACTTTTATCCTGCACATTTCCTTTGAGACTTTTATCTTGAACCTTTGCCTTTTTTAACCTTTCCTTCTGACATTTTATCTGAGACACTTTATTTGAGCTAATTGAATTCTTTTAAACATTTTTTTCAATAAAACTGGGTCTTTATGAGAATTATTATGGATATTTTGTCTAAAATAATTCCCATGATGGAATTCCTTTAGGACTTTTGAAAATGACCTTTTGCCTCAGACTTACCCTTCAAAAGTTTTGTCAAGGATACATATTCCTTTAGACTTTATAAACATAACCTTCAGCCTTTTTGAAAGTGCCCTTTAAGAATTTTGTGGTTAGCCTTTAAGATTTTTGTAAGGTCCCTTTCCCATTTAAATGTACCCTATGAAGTAGACCCTTTGGGCATTTTATCCATGAAGTATACCCTTCGACACTTTTGAACATGCCCTTTAGGAATTTGGTCTCAAGCTTTTTTTCCCTATGATCCTATCCTTTAGGATATTTTGCTCCAATATTTTTACTTCAAACTTTGTGTCTCAGACATCTTGTCTAACATAGAAAACCTAAAATAATTCCCCCAAGGTAACATGCCCTTTGGACTCTCTGAACTAACCCTTTAGACATTTTTTAAATGGCCATTCAACCCTTTTTGAAGTGACCACTTACCCTGTAGAACTATGTCCTAGATCCTTTTTCCCTTTGAACAATTCTTTTGGGACCTTTATCCTAGGCCTTTTGTCCTTGAGCCAATTCCTTTGGACATTTTATCAAAACATTATGCCCTTAGTCCCTTTTGAGACCATACATTAAAGCATTCCTTTATATATTTTGTCTAAGAGAATTGAGTCTTCGAGAGAGGTTTTATAGACATTTTTTTTGAAACAATTACCTCGATGAAATTCCTTTAGATATTTTATCCAAAACAATTCCCTTGTTAGAATTAATTCTGAATTTGTGTGTCAAACATTTTGTCTAATGAAATTAGGGTCCCAACAACATAAATCCCACGATAATTCTCCTACAATAATTGCCTCAAAACAAATACCAGATTACCAAATGGTAACTTTGCTTAGAGAGTATTTCATTATGTTTTGAGCTTAATTTAATATTTTATCCCATGCCCAAATCATATTTTATTAATACTAAAACCTTAGGCTAAAATATTCATGTAGGTTACTTTATACATATTTTTTAAAGGTATTATGTTAAGTCATTTTTGTCTTATGTTTGCAAGAATAGGGAATCCCAAAGAAATGAGATGTGTCAAGTTGATGAGATTAAATTTGATAATCACATAGATGCCATTTGATAGTCATGAGGATGTCATTTCATGCTCGTAAAAACATAAAATTTAATATTGGAAATGTGTTAGACTTATGACATTAAATTTTACAATCATGCAGATGTCATTTTACAGTCATGAAGACATCATTTGATGGTCATGTGAACGTCAAATTTAACCTTAGAAATAGCGAATTTATGGAATAAAATTTGATAGTCATGCGGAAATGATTTTAAAATCATGAGGATGTCAATTTATGGTCTCAAAAATGTCAAATTTAACCTTGTAAATTACCCATTTAGATTCAAATGTTAAGTGGACCCAATAGATTAATAGTTCATGTGGATCTGTATAGTTGATCTAATGGTGCAATATCGATAGGGACTTTTCAAAGGTACCATATTAAATAGAGATTTTCAAAGTGGCATAAAAGTTTTCAAAGCACATAGAGGCCCTACGGAGCTACCAAGTGGCATGCTTGCATTCCATCATGCAAAGGATTGATGGTGCAAGTCTTAAGTGGACTTTTCAAAGATCTTAGACTCAATTAGGTGTTGACACGTGTCACATTTAAAAAACTAGTAGGGTATTATGGACATAATATGTAGATCTTTAGACACTTGAGCTTTATCTATCAATAGAAATTGGGTCTCATAGTTGATCTAGATTATAAACATGCATGTCTTAATCTGAATGGTGAATATAAAATTGAAGATCCAAATTTTATAAAAAGCATAGGTGAGCATGAAATGCATAGTTTAGATTGGTCATGGATAATATTAGTGCCATTATTTCTATAAAATTAGTAAATTAATTTTGGACCCTTTATGCATATGTCTGAGTTACCTTTGAAGGCAACTAATTTTAAATATCAACAAGTTGTTCTCACAACCTATAAAAGAAGGCATGTGTAGTTTTGGTAGACAAGACATATTTTGAATTCTACATATATTTCATATTATAATTGTAAAAAATATCCTTTATCTTTATACACATTGTATATCTTTGGCAAAGGATATTTTAATTGATAACTAAAAGTAAACTCTTATATATTTTTAGACAATAGCTAGAACTTATGTTCTGACTATCACATGTAATGACCTTGCATGAACTTGGAAGATGAGATGAACCCTTCCCCATGTCTATATTAACAATTTTAATCCAACTTGGATTTTTGTTAGAGAATTTTTTAATATAGGAGAAGCATCAGTTTTGATAATTAGTGAATGTGTTTGTGTATTTTATTTCTAATTTCTATGTGATTAATTGTTACTTTCTCTAGTTATATGTTTCAATAAACTCTATTGTGCAAAAGATATGAATGGATTCTTGATTATTTTGATTGATATACTAATATGTAGATGTGAAACATCTATTGAAGGATTGATAAATCTATTGGTTAAGATATTCAATTTCAAATTGATTCATAATTTTTATTGTGCATGAGTGATTTCTTTAATGTAATTTTTTTGTGTGTGTAACAACTACATTAGATACTTCACTAGCCCAAGCCATAATCTCATAATTAAGGGTGTACCATGGCTACCATAAAAGGAGATAAATTTATCTGAGGCTTGTGAATTTCCTTCATTTTTATCTCTTTAAACTTTTTATCTATGTCTAACTATGTGCATGCAATTTCTTTGAGCAATAGGCATAAGTTATGAGAGCACTTATCCTTTTACGAACTAGCCAGGGGAGTAGTTCCTAAAAACTATAGAAGATTTATTTTCTACCATACCCTTCCCTCTTTTTTGAATTTTATTTTAGATCTACCCACTCTATATTAGCAGCCAATCACCCATCCAACTCACATAGAGATTCACTACCATTATTAGGAACTACACCTCCATCTAAAAACCTTGTCAACGACCTACATGCCCTACCCATTATTCCATAAATAGGTTGAAATAAAATGTATACCTAAAAATCATGCCCTAGAGTAGATTTTACCTTCATTGATATCCTAAAATGTTAGAAGCTACCTCGTTAAGGCTGTGGTGTTCATAAAACCCCCACCAATAGGAGGGAATGGAATGACCCTTCAAATTACATGTGATCTTTGGCATTCACATTTTGATCATATTATCTTTTTACTATTTTATTTTTAAATAATAATTCAATTTACAAAAATAGACGGATGGAAAAAAATAGAAAACATATCTAATCATAATAAGATATCTTCTTTCGAGTAGTAGCGAGTGTTGAATATCCTGGAGCAACAAAAAATATTTTGGATTGTTCCTTATCCTAGGAAGCTTTAAATTTTATGAATTTATTCACTACCTCAATTATTTTACTCCCCTTAATGACAACCACATTTTTTCATCATGTGAAACATACTTGAGATACTAGCAACATGGCATTTTTTACTTCCAAGAGTTTGGTCAGTTGGTTATTCATTTATTCTAAAGAAGCATGAATATCACTGATCATAGTCATTAAACTAATGTTAAATGTATTTTATTTTAATATCTCTTATTTGATAGTATTTTTAAAATGAGCCTTTACTTCATCCATGATGAACTAGATTATTTAATCTTACTTCAAAAGATCATAATGTAATTATCCCAGTGGGAAGAGAGTTCTTTCTAATTCTATCTTTCAATTTGGACTCGCTCTTGAAGCTCACCTATAACTTGATTCATAATTTCAATCTTATAAATAATGAATTATTACCATTTATAAGAGGTGTCATATTCATTTTTATCAAATATACTAGCCTCAACTATCACATCAATTTCAATTTTAATCCTCTATTAAATACACCTTTCACATTTTCCAATAACTTCAACTTTTTATCATGGGCCTTGATTTGTTAATTGATATTGAAAATCTCAACATGAATTGTACCATTTAACTTTATTACCTCATTATATTTCATACCATCCAAGAGAAATTACTCAATCTAAGACTCAGTAGTTTTACCATGGGTTTTGTATCTATTGATGGTGTCTATGAAATTCTTACTAATTCTAGGAACTTAATAAGGAACTATTAGTGATTTGACTGGATTGAGAATATATTTAACATACATAATTAATGATTTATATTCATATAAAATGTCATTTAATGATATGAGTGTTAATTTAGACCACCCTATCCTTAACATACCCTTAGAACTAAATTAGGGCCTATTTTAATCCTTTTCTAAGTTATATGCACATTTAGCCCATTCCTAGATATACCAAAAGTTATATTAACACATCACCTAGGCATCCTAGATATTTTTTCACATGTACCAACCACATGTACAATATCATGGCCCCTTTGGTGTATATCATAGTGCTCTATTGGAGAAGTGGGTAGCATTATTAACCCAAAACTTCTTTTTCCCCAAATGGATATATTTCCACTCTTTGAAGAATTCTAGGGTCAACCTAGATTATTTTCATGTCTTGATCATCATTATAAATATATATAAAGACCACTCTCATTAATTTATCCCTTACATGGAAATTTTAATGAACACACTTATAAATAGGTATGCAAATTAAGGTTATTGATCCATATTTATCCCTATTTATACATACATATATCTACAATAGCCTAGATCTTAGTTTTACTTAGATTTTTAGTTTTAAATCACACTCAAAGTATTCAAATTTACATTAATAATACAAAATATTAACATAAATCTCATTTACATCAACACTTAGATTGAGAGAACTACATTAAGCTTGATCCCCTTTCCAAATATTGATAAGTAGCCAATGCTCAGTACATGGGGTGTTGAGGTCACATCCAACTTATCATACTAAATCCACTCTTCTTAAACTTGTGTTAATAAAAACCCTAGAAATCATAGAGGCTTAGGGTTCTATAGTGAAATCAATCAACACGAAGTACATATGACAATCTAGGTCTCAATCACATAGTTATAGGCTTACTAGAATAGAGTGAAGGTTTGCCCCAAATTTAACTGCTTCATCTTCACATGGTCAATATCACTACACATAAGGTAAATAACATAATAGGATATTGTAAAAAAGGTTAAACTTCTATCCAAAGAGGGTTCTAACCCTTATTTTTTATTTATGACACTCTATCTTACTTCTTCTTCACTTTTTAGCCTACCACGTATCTCTTTTAGTCATATTTTCCAATTAAGTACACAATTTTTTGATTCGTTACTATTTATAGGCTAAGAAAATAAATTAATTATTATAAAAATTAGTGGATATTTATACTATAGTATTTTATTCCCTAATCTATTACTCAGCTCTTTTAACTACTTAGGGTTTTACATAAATTCCTAGAATAGTTAAATCATTTGGTGAACCCAACTTACTTTAAACATATTTCTCAAAACCATAGTGTACCATTAGGCTTTCACTTATTATTTTCATAATTTTATCAATTTTCAATTTTCATCATGATCATCATGACAAAATCCATTTTATACTTTTTGATACAAAATCTTGTGGTTTGTTCTGCATGCTTATTAGCTACCACTTGTATAAATATGCACATGTATGTCACTCCTCTCATATACCATGTTAAAACTCAAATTATTTTATACATTGGTCCACCTCATATTTGGGCCCCCTTCTATGGAAATCATTTCTACATGACCAATTTTGAGTTACCTCTAATTACTACTTGACAAAAAAATCCTATATGATTCCTTTTATTCCTCCTACACCTAAAATCATTGACTACCTTCACTCACATCCTGCCTCTACTACTCACCCCTAAAAAATAGTATATCCTATGGTTCAAGTTGTTACTATATGAAATCATATGCTTCCTCATTATATATAGGAATAATTTAATCTCATAATCCCTCCTCATCCATAACACAATACAATGGGACTTGATTATCAACACAAAGCATATAGTTATGTTAATAAATTGATAAATACAATAGCTAATATTTATATATTAGATTTACTTAAAAAATTAACTATTTTCAAATATCTTATTTTTAAAACACTCAATCATACATATATGCCTTATGATATATATTTATATTATTTTTCATCTATCATGAACATACTAAAATACATTGAGGATTTTATATCTTTTGCCAATGAGGATTTACCTCAAAGATAGTTATTAATCAGAATCTACCACTCTTCATTTAAGAAAAAATTAAAACCATCTCTACTAAAAAATTTCTAATTGAAAATGGTTTAGGTCTTAGCATATGAAACCTCACATTATTATATACTATGGGGGTTGATCTATCATCTATTCATAAGACATATAAGAACATTTGAGGTTTTGATGACATTAACCAATAGGCAATGGGTTCTATTACTTTGGATATTAGATAAGCCTAAAAAATCTATCCACATAATTTTATGTGATGCCTCATCATTCACATTACAATTTATTACTTGAGAGACCTTGGATATATGCCATGGAGGTAGTACCCTCTACGTTGTATAGATGCATCAAGTTTTTACATGATGGAAATATATACACTTATCTAACTAATAACCAACCATTTAGATATTGTAGAGTCATTCTACTTACTACCCTAAGTATTTATTTAGATGGGTCATGTCATGTTTTGATAGAGTCCCCACCTCATATTATTCCTATAGAATAAATACATATGGATGAGGTCAGGGAATCTAGTATCATTATTCCCTCACCTAATCTAGATCCTCATAAAATAGAGTTACCTTCACCAATGATGGATAATGGTCATCATATAACACAATACCCACAAACCTTGACAAATGATGAGATATTCATAACAAATATACCATTGTATGCAAATTTTAAGGAAGTATACATTAGAAAATTAGATATATATTCTTAGACTGCCACAAAAGAAATGATAATTTAGCACCCATGAACATTGATGGTTAGTTATGTGGATTAAGCTTCACACCAGTAAGCTTTGGAGATTATAGAGATGATTCTAAGGCACTCATACCTTTACCCACATATGTATCACCACTAGTTAAAAATTCCCTAGATACAAGTCTAGACCCTCACATTTAATTAGAGACAAATTCTTATATTAACTTAATATATATGGTTACATCTAGGGATATTCTCCCTATTATCCAAATTTAGGTAGACAGTACACAAGATAGATCGTAAATAATTTTATAGATTTTAATTGATATAGGATTGATATCATTACCTATAGTTTGCCATAGATCCATTAGTATATTATCACAATAGGATGATAGACTCTTTTTTATTTTTCATAGGATTACCAGACATAATACAAATATATTATCAACATTAAAACATAAAATAAATAAACTCAAAGCTCAGGGTACTATCTAGGTTACACAATCTCTACCTCCACTAGTATAGGCACCATGATGGATTTTTCACCAACCTTGACATTTAAGAAATGATCCATTAACTATAATGAATTTCACCAAGGACCAATACATACCTAATGTTTCTATAGATGAGTATTTTGATCCCAAAACTTGTAATTTAGCATTATTATACCACATAGGGCATCAAAAGATATATATACAACATGTTATGCATTGTCAGGACTCCTTAGGACATATCACACTACTAATTACATGCAGCCATAAGGTAGTCAACACACTAATTTTTAACATGAGCACATGCATTCACATATAGGCTACACTTGGAAGCACATAGTTACATGCAATGGATGCCATAGATGATCATATAGATAGATGTTTAAATTTTAGTTATGAGGGATAGATAGTTCACATTTTACATGATGGCCCAGATGAAAATCACATATTTCATATAGAAATGTAGTCATCTAATGTGATCTACCCTGAGACCATACATGAGGCTTTTTATATAGCAGAGCATCATGCTCCTAAACTGCACAAAATTTGGACTAATTCCAAAGATAAGGCTATAATTATGTATATAGAATGGTATGATGATCACAATGATGATGATTTGTTCAAATTTGGGAATATTTAGTATCTGACATTGGATGAGCTCCCAGTATATCTTCAATTTGACTAACCATATCATATGGATGTACTCTTAGATCTTTAGTGTCACTACATTTAATTTGTACATAATCTTATTTACTTCTAATATTATTTGGATATAGTTTCTCTTATCTTTCTCCTTATATATAGTTTTATTTTCATGTTGTTTGTACATAACTTACGATCAAAAAACACAAAAATAATATAATATGTTCAAAAATATAAAAAAATTCAAATATTACTTAGAAAATAAATTTTTTAAATTGTATGAATTTCCATGTTTACATTACTTCTAGTTTCTAGGTACTACATATGTTATCTATGTTAGTGTAGTCAATTTTATCATACATACATGCTTCACTTGTTAACTTAAAGTTTTTATAGATTACTATAGGACTCCATTCCTTTACACATATCCAAATTTTCTAATATTCATCCATTGGGAGTGTATACACATAATATTTTCAAATTTTATCAATTACTGATGTTATATCTCTTATAAGAACCCATCAAGTCTCAACCTATCTGAGTGCATACCTTAAAGGGTACACTAGGAAAGGGGTGAGTAGACCATTGGTGCTTCAAAATATTGTTGTACCCTATACCACCACTTGATATCTACACAACCTTATCCTATACACTTCCCTAGGCTTTGAGATATCCCTTACACTCTCCTCCAATAAATTCACTACCTTATTCATCCCCTATGTAAGCCAAAAACCCTTTTTGATATATACCAAATAATGTCAAATTTGGTTGACCCTATATTCAAATTAATATTAGTAAAATATGGTCTAGGTTGGCATTGGATGATGTAAACAAAGACCTAACTTTATTTTATCAATTAACGATACAAGGTGAAATTGGACAGACCCTATTGGCTAAAAGTTTAGAAAAGTTTAGGGTTATATTCAATTATATATGCACATCCATTTCTACCATTTATTAGGAATAGGAGAAGAGAATATATTATTCATCTAATTATATACCATTATACTTGAGTAACATTGCTTAGGATTCTAATACTACACTTAGAGAAACAAATCTTATCTTGTAGAGAAGCATTTTGGATGCATACAAAAGTTGTGTAACCTAGAGATGACTTATCCTTGTTATCCTCACATAGCACAACAAGGTCTTACTAATCACCTTGGCCAAGAAGAGATTGAACCTTGGAGGGTTCATATTCAAAGGTAAGTATTTATTTGTTCCTTATTTGTTTAAGTAGATAGATTTGAGTTTTTACTTACCTCCCATGCATTAGGATTTCCTATACATTAGCTTAACTATATATCTTTTATTCATGTTTAAATTTTATGTTTATTACCCCCACTTTGTGCCACAATATTTGGTGATCACTCAATTAGGTTTTAATTTACTTTGCATATACTTTATGAATATCAAAAAATATGACCTAACTAGGGTTATTAAAAGGTGTTGCTTGACTAGAGGCTTTGGAGCCCTCTCTAGTGATGTTATTGTGATAAGAGACCCCTTGGTTAAGTCTAGCAGATCCATCTTGGTTTTGACTCCAAATGTCTAAATGTATCAATAAGTAGAAGTGTAAGTGTGATTTATCTTCTCTAATATAAGATTGATTTATAGGTCAATTTCATTTCCCTTATATACATTCTAGTGAACCCAACATGAATCTAACCCTTGTAGGTTTTCTTTCACACATTCATTTTATTATCATATTATAGTTTTTTATCTTTATAGTACTATATCAAACCTATCGATATAGTCTAACATTTTGTGCATAGGTTTAACACACATAGTCATTCCAAATTGACTCTATTCTCTCTATGCAAATCTTATTAAAATAAAAGTGATTGGATCAATCAACTCGACACAATATTCTTATCCAACTATAGGATTGGAGACTTAGTCAAACTAGTTGACTCTATTCATAGTTCTATTTATTAGGATATAGGTTTGCATACATAGTCGAGCCAGTCACATTCTTTTTCAAATTAATTTTCAACACACAAGTTTTAAGAAATTTGTTGACCCAATCGAATTTGTTCACAAAATATTAAAATCATCACCTAAGCAAAACAACATAAAAATTGTAAACTAAGCATCTTCAAAATTACTACGGTTCATTATTACCTTCTCTATCATTTTTATTTTTCATTTACAATCTTTTTTTTCATAGTTTATAGTCTATAAAACTATAACCCTAAAACAAACTAGCTCAACTAGCTCAACACAAATTTGTAGCCTAAATTCTCTCTAAAATACACAATCAACCTATTTGACTATGTTCTTCTAGATCTTGCTTCTATAGAATAGTAGTGACCCTATTGACTATATTCTATATTACTTACATATAATATCACCTAAACCAACTATATACTCTTCATAGTTAAATAAACTAACCTGTTTCCCTAGTAATTAATTCACTTTCTATTTTATTTTCTTTCATTCTTATATTAATAAACATAAACTAATTAGGTGTTTTTTCAATTAACTAATTTAGTCACAATGTTTTTCTCTTTTGCACACACTTATAAATCAGTTAACACTAAAAAACATTAAACATTTTCATCCCAAGGTCTATTGTTTAGCCTAATTTTGTCTGCCATAGGATAAGTTCATAAAATTATTCCTTTTTTAATTCATGTTTAGAATATATTAAGGTAAATTTGATAAAATTAAGGTATTAGCTTATTCTAGTCCTATGCTTCTCTAACCACTTCATATCATGTTTCAGGATGGTTCAAGAGGTGTTAAGGGGTTAAGGTGCATTTTTAATTCATAGTACATGTTTCAAAGTCATGCCACACTCCTATACCAATAAAGTTCCTAAAAAAATTTCATGTGTCTCTAGGGTCAACAAATCATGTTTCAAACTCTTTTATAGGTCTCTAGCTTGCGTAAAATGGTCAAAAAATCACCTTAATAATCCAAAAGATTAAAAAAACATAAAAATGTGTTTTAATATTAATTATTAAGAATTATATAATGTTAATTTAGTAGGCATTTGATGACAAGAAAATTTTAAATGATGATAAGTAATTACAATTGAGTTCCAATGCTTAAGAGAGGCGTGTGAACCACTTGTACAGATCAATAAGGATTTTTTGTAGAATCAAATGGTTTAGGATTATATATTAACCTTTAAAATGTTTATTTAATTATTATAATGTAGTTACATATCTGTATCATGTAAAAAATACTCTCCTTCTTCCATCACTCCCTTGGCAAGCTCATAAATTCAAATTTCACATGTTTGATTCATAAAACACAAGGAGATTTGGGACCTAAAATGTTTACCATAGGAGGAGGTCATAATTTCATTTAAATCCATTACCATATTCATCATATTGGTGAAACCTCCTTTATTAACAATCATTATGACCATTAGGTGGTCTTAAACCCTACTTAAACCTTGTGGGCTCAATTTTGGGCACTTTAAATGAAAATGTGAACTTGTTGATGATAAATAAAGGTTTTTAAATAATTAAAATACATTATAAAATCCACACACATCATATTAAATCTTTTTTTTTCATGCATGGTAGTGGAGAGTGAGCAAAACCTCATTTTGCTAAGTACAAGCCTCAATTATGTTGTAGATGGTGTCTTGGTGTTTGTTAGAGTTTTCATATGAGTAAATGGTTTGTATCAAGTAGTTTATTTTATCCTAAATTATATACAAACATTTTAAACCTATATGTTTAAGTCATTTAATCACTGTATTTTCAAATTGACTCCTTGCTAATGGACTATGTTTTAACTCTATCAAACACAGAGGTGATGAAAAATGGTGATAAATGTTTCATCATCAGTGATGTTTAAAGCATAAAACCTCATTAATAGGCATGGGAAATTATATCTTTGTTATTAGTGATAAAATGGGCCAATATTAATGTTTTAAGGGCTTAAAAATTAAAAAAAGTAGACATATAGGTTTGTAGACCTGTAGGTTTCTTTTTCACATAAAATGAGATAAAGCTTGCTTAAAAATTGAGATTTTAGGGTCAAAAAAGGGTTTTAAGTCATTTTTATAAAAAAATTAAATGTTAAAAATTCAATTAGAATATAAATTATGTCATTTTATATCTATTATGAGCCCTAATGGTTAATAAGCGTAAACAGACCTATAGGTCTCTTCTCCATATGAAATGCAATAACTCTTACATAAGATATGATGCTTCAAAGGTTAGATGAACTTTATGAATCATGGGATAAAATTTGAATATGTTTAAGGTTAGATATATAATGAATTATAATCATAGAGACTCACTTTTGAGTCCTAACAAATCTTAAACCCTAGCCTAGTAAGGTAGATCCATTGAAGAGACACATATTTGCCTGTGACAAAACATAGTGTTGTATTATTTTTTAGGATAAGTGAATGGTAAATATATTTTAATAGGTTATGGATATAACCCATAGTGTTTTTTTAATTAATATATTCCAATTATTAAAGTCTCAAATCCTGATGCATACCTGCAGTCAAGGAGCCACACACAAGTCTATGTGCGAACTTGTGAACAAGATTTATGTCTTATGAGTATATGTAGCAATAAATAATTTATAGACCTAATTTAATAAAAATTAATTATGTTTTAATTTAAAAAAAAAATTATGGAATATGTTCAAAGGGTTTACATTACAAATATTAAATTCTCAACACCTAAATGTACACCTATAGCCAAGAGACTTTTGGTGCAAATAATCATGTCTTGGATAAATTTATGAAGAAGGTTAGTTGATTAAGGGTGAGTGAAAGATATATATTATAAAAGGTGTTTATTTATTAAATATTAATTTTCATGAGGTCTTATACTCTTCAAATAGTGATAAAAAGGAATTTTTTGGCCCATAAAGACTTATAGGCCTAAGAGAGATTGTACATGCCTGCTCATGAAAATTAAATGATTTGTGAATATGTTGAGTTGGATATGATGATTTTGGAGTATTAAGGTACCTAATTAGGTTTATATATAGTATAAAATTCCTCCAAATGATTCAAACTCAAATTAATGAAGAGGAAATGACTCATAATATCTTGCTAGGGTCACTTTAGCATGCTTGACTATAAACCCTAAGCATGAATAAATGGAGTTTAAAGAAGGTTTAATGAATAAAATGGTGAAGATGAATATTTAAATTAATAATTATGGATTATACAAACCTAAATAATTCATTGAAATCTTAAACCATGTATCAAGGTATCACCTTTAGGCCTAAATTCTCTTTCCATCTAACTAAACCTCCAAGCCCGAGAGGATTTTTATTGTAATCATTTTTATGTTAAAGTTTTTCATGGGAAAAAATGGTGTTTATATATGTTTTACGGGTATCCATAATTCATTATTGTGTAATTAGGAGAGATAAAAATCCTCTAGTCTTTATGAACCATGGTTAAGACTAAAAACTAGTCTCAAGCTACAAAGAAGCCTTCTAATGATCCAATGAGATAAAAGTGGGATAAAATTGATTATAATGGATTGGTTTGGTTTGGGAATGACCATGATGACCTTCATAAGCCTCATTTTCACTTTAATAAACATAATTTTCACATGTGTGAGAGGCAATACTATATGTAATTGGCCTAAAATGCATGGTTATAGGCCTAATGGTGAGTGTGGATGGTTGCATCAAGATACCAAACCAATTAAAGAGGATATTTAATCCTAGAAAGAGGTCTCATAGTAATGTACACAAATTTTTAGGTCTATTAAGGTTACATATGAGCCATTTAAGTCATCAAGTTGGGTTAAGAAGGGAGAAATGCACTATTTTCTAGCTAAAAAGCCTAACTGTAAGCCCTTGGAGTACAAAAGGAGAGATATTTTCCAACATATTGAGTTATTAAATGATTTTAAAAGACTAAAAAAACATTTTAAATGATTATAACCTAAAAAATTCTTGAAAAACTACTCCAATTGCCTCTTGATCGTGTACAAGCACTTAGGCTAAGGTTTTATCCATTTCATGGTTCACCCATCCATATAGGGTTTTAGAATCCCAAATTTGACATGGAGAATTTTAATGGGGTAGGGAAAGTGAATAAAACACTTATTTATATTTTAACATGTGTGGTAATAAATTATAACCAAAACTCAATTTCTAGACCTAGAGGCCTAATTAAGGCCTAATTGGAGAAAGAAAATAGGTGAATAAGTGTACTTGTACTTGATGTAAGATAATGAAATTTGTCATAAATATATAATGTAATAATGGGTACTCAAAAATATTATTATTTTTCAAATATCAAATGTCTATTTTTCTACACAAGGAGCCTTGTGTGTTTTGGGGTTATAAGGAATTTAAGGTAAGAGAGAGATTTAGGTGCAAAATGAAGCATTGGAGAGTGTTTGATGCATAAAAAGGGGTTGATGAAAGTTTTTAAAGACTAATATAAGTCTTTCATATAGAGATAGTTAATTCATGAAGATAAAATTAAGTTTTAAGGATTTTGAACAAGATAGGCACAGTAAGACCAACTGGGTTTCAATACACCTAAAGAGTCATGTGATGATCACCAATGAAATGTTAGTATAAGAGGTTTTAAAACTAGTTTAAGGTGTAAAATAGGAATGTATAAGGAATTAAAGGTTATTAAATGACCAAGGATGCCATTTTTCATTCCTCACAGCCAAAATCGATAGTGTTTTAATGGATGATGAATCATTGAAGAGACAAAGACTCTTATGCCATTTGGAAGAAGAAACATCATCAAGGAAGCAACACATCTATTTTAAGGTATTATGAAAATGTTCTTCAATATCTCTCTTGATTTTAAATTGATTTATCATGCTTAAAACTTGTTAATTTCCCTCTTTTTTGCCCCTTTATCTCTCACCTTCTATAATTATCCTTATATACATCCTTATTAGGATTTGTATGGATATTTTTGCTCAGTATTAAAAAGCCCTACTCAAATTAACACTTGTATTATGTATTGTAATAATGAATGAATCTTATTTTTACCTCCTCACATGCTTGTAACTATTGTACTTGTGTGATGGTTGATGAATGTTAGTAGTTATTTTACTCTCTCTCTCTCATTTATCCTCTCTTACCTATTTACAAATGGATTATCTTCTTTTAGGTCACATGGTGAGTTTTATTTAGTTTTTCATAGATTAAAAGTGGATTTTCATTCATTAGTGACTTTTTTATACCTCTTTACTAACCCTCTCATTCAATTCATTCTTAAATACCTTTGTGTTAAAACATTCATGCTTGAATGTCCTTGCTTTAAGAAGTGTAAATAAATTTAGGCATGATCTTTATTCCTAAGTGTATGATAGTCAAGTGGAGGGTGTTTTTTTGGTGTATCACCTCCTTAGATAGGTTTATTTCATGTCTTTTCTATTCCTTTTCCTTTGCAAACAAGTTAGTATTATAGTAGGCTTAATTGATACATCAAGGGGAGCCAACCCTATAATCTAAAGGTTTAGTCTATCTAAATGTCACTCATAACCTAAGAATAATCCATTATATATCCAAATTAAGAGGGCTTGAAACACCATCTCAAGGGTGGAAATTTAAGATTTAATAGTTATAGCATGCTTGACGGGACCAAATTAACATCAATTAATGGAATTTTTGTTTTTATCCTTCAATACATCAGCCTTTAGAGGTAATAACTCAAGCACCAATGGTGAATCCAAATGAATCTCAGATGGTATATGCAGTCTAAGTGCCTTAAAAATAGAAAATTAGTATGTATATCATTCATATGACCAAAATATTTGTTTTTTACCTTCATATGATTAATGGTATTCATGGGTTCTCCTCAAGTATACCTCAAACAATTGCTTGTCAAGTTTACCAATAGCCCACCTATCTCTCTAATCAACCTTCTAAAACCTATGTTTCTCATTCTTCACTCTTACTCACTTTTAATCAAGTTATACTAGATATTTTATGGTGGATTATAAGTAATTATAGTGAATTAGAACATGGTGTATCTTCTCCTATCAATCCTATTTAATAATTGAAAGAGCTATTGTAAAGTTTTTAGATAGTTTGGGCAAATGTTGGGAATAAATATCACCCAATAAATGAGAAACTAGAGGTTAAGAAGTTGATGCACATAGTGGAAGATAGGATCATGAGATGGGAGAATGTGAAATCCTAATTTAATCATCCCTATATACCTCCTCCTATCCCAAGTCAACCTACCTTTGCTCCAAATCTCTTCCAAGATATAATACAAAATCAAAGAAAGCTCAATGAACCTCTTTATGAGTCTATTAGCTATAAAATATCAATTTGGAAGGCTTATATTCCTCAAGAGAAACCTATGTATACTCCAACTCCATTAACCCTTCCATAATACCTCAAGACCATTCCGCCTTGGAGGCCTTCTTAGACCATGAATCCTAGTTTTGTCATGCCTATCCTAGAGAGTAAATCTTATCCTATACCCATCCAAATTCAATAGAGATAAAAGTTGTAAAATTCACACTAAAAGGTATTATAAGTTGTAAGGAGGTCATTTATGTTAAATATCAAGAGAAAGAGGGAGGAATAATTTTTTATGACAAGTTAATAAATCCTACACGCCCTTCAAGTCTATCTACCATACATTTTGTAGCTATCCAAGGAACATCCAATTAGTTTAGTTATCCCAAAATACCAAGTTATAAAGACACATTAGTATGTTTCAAGAAATTTAATCAAGTTTATTTAACTCCTAACATATCCTTTTGTGAAGGGGTATCAATTGTATTGAGGGAAGAAGATGGAGAATCAATTAAGAAGGAGAACTTGTTAAGAAATAAAAATGAGGTGGTTGTCTTAGAGAGGCAAGATTTTACAACTATAGGTAAATTTAAATAATGTGTTAAAGAGAGTGATTCTAGTGATCATGAATAAGAGACCATAATTCACACTCATTTTTGTTGAGAATCAAACCAATCATCTTTGAAGGAGGAACATAAGCCACTAAATTTTGGTCAATAGTTAGACAACTCTCTAGGTGTCACAAATGACCAAGTGGATCAACTTTATTAATATGGTTTTGATATTTATGAAGAAGAAGACAAGTTAGGTTTTATAGAGTAATAAAAACATGAGGTTCTAGATCACAAGTTGGTAGATTAACTTCCATTCTTCACAAAGGAGGAGGATCAGTCTAGCCCTGATGAAGGAAAAGATATCATGCAATAGTTTATTTTTTTTAGCTAAACCTAAGTTGATGGATTTTGAATAATAAACATGTCATGATATTATTGATAAGTTTAAAGTGTTTAAGCAGCCCATTTCCCCTCAAAATTAATGTATGGTTAGTATTGAACTTGACATTATTTTAAACATTGAAGAAGAAGGTGCCTTTTGGGAAGAGTTAGAAATATTTTTCTCTAATATATATGGTAAACATATAACTCATAATGGTAAAGCTAATGATGTTGTCGTGGCTAAGGAGAATGATCAAAAGATGCATTACAATGTTCTTGAATAAAAAATAATGATTTATGACCTTATTGAACCCTATAGATAAGTAAAAGATAGTTTTGAAGACATGTGGAAATAATAATTAGACATGTTCAATGATTTTAAGGAGTTTGGTAAGCTAGAACCACAAGAAAAAGATGTTAATGAGAGGTAAAAATATCTTAACAAGATAAATAGTTTAACCAACCATCATAAAGAGGTTAAAGTTGATGATGTGGAAACATGTGATGGGTAACACACTCTTCAAGAAGAGCAAGAGCAAGGTATGATCCAAGAGGAAAACATGTTAGTTTGCCAAGAAGAAAGGGATCTTAAAGACTTCAATGATGATATGGCAAGAATTATCTTTCAATATCTCTAAGTGAATATTTCCAAGAGACTAAGAAGGAACATCTTAGAGACAAGGAAATAATTTTAATGTTTAACCTAGACATCCAATCTTTGGATGAGTATGAATTTATCCTTCACTAAAATAGTCAACCATGGACATGGGAATGAAGCAAGATGGTTTGATTAATATCTAAGGATATCTTCAAATCATTCCAATAATGTTGGAAAGAAATAAATAGGATCCATAAAATGATATAATTAAAGGGTAGCTCATTCCACAATATATCTCATCTCTTGAGGCAACTAATCTAAGAATCTTTGAATTTGATCCTAGAGGTTGAAGGTATGTAGGTTAATTATACATAGTAGACTTTGTTTTATTTTCCATAAGTGAATTAGCACAAGTGTGTTTTGTTTATTATACATTCCTTTGATTTTTATGTTTTTATTATCTTGTGTGTGTTTAGAGGTCATGTATGTTATTTTGTCTTGGTGAAGGTCAATTTAGATCTAAATTTAATTGATCGATGAATCCATACCCAATGGATGGACTAGGCAACAAGTCTAATGATAATAAAAAGCATTCATACCCAAAAGGTCACCAAATATTTTATCCAACATTTGGATACCATGGGATAGGGTAAGAAAATTACTCATTTTTTAATTCATGTTTAGCATATATTAAGGTAAATTTGATAAAATTAAGGTAATGGCTTATTCTAGTCCTATGCTTGTCTAACCACTTCATATCATGTTTCAATATTTTTCAAGATGTGTTAAGGGATTAAGGTTCCTTGTTAAATCATAATTCATGTGTCAAATTCACATCATAATCCCTCTAACACAATTAAGTTCCTAAATTTTTTTGTGTCTCTAGGGTCAAAAAATCATATCTCAAACTCTTTTATAGGTCTCCAGCTTATGTAAAATAAAAAAAACATCACCTTAAGACTCTAAAATATTGAAAACAACATAAATTTTTTTTAATGTCTTATTAATAATGATGTGATATAAATTTTTTAGGTATTTGATGACAAGTCAGTTTTAAATGATGATAAGCAGTCATAATTGATTTTCAACATTTAAGAGAGGCTTATCACCCACTTGTATCGACAAAAAAGGCTTGTTTGTAGGTGAAAATGGTTAATTATTGTCTCTTAATATTATATAGGTAAAATAAAATAATTTAATATAGGTAAAGGTCCATAGAATGAGAAAACACTCTCTCTATTCCATCGCTCCCTTGGCAACCTCACAAAGGAAAATTTCACATGCTTGGTCCATACAACCTAGGGAGAATTGGGACCTAAATTTTTTGCCAAAGGAATGGGTCCTAATTGAATTAAAATACATGTCCATATTCATGATATTTGTTGACCCTCATTTATGAACAATTGTTAAGACCATCAGGTGGTCTTAAACCCTATAGGCTCAATTTTGGGCACTTTCAATGAAAATGTGAACTTGTTGATGATAAGTCAAGGTTAAGAAATCATTGCCAAACCTTATCATATTTTCTTACATAATATTAAATATTTTTCTGGAACATGTGGTAGTGGAGTGAGAGAGAAAAAACCTCATTTTGCTAAGTGTAAGCCTCAATGAATTTGCAGATAGTGTCTTAGAGTTTTTGAGAGTTTTCATGTGAGTAAATATTTTAGATCAAGTAGTTTATGTTGTATTAAAGTATATAAGAACATTTTAAACATATATGTTAAATTATTTCACTCACTCTATCCTAAAATTGACTCATTGCTAATGGATCATGGTCTGCCAAACATAGTGTTGATGAAATATGGTGACAAATGTTGCATCATCAATGTTTTTTGAAGGATAAAATTGAATGAATAGATATGGGACCTTATATGTTTTTTTCCAGTTCTAAAATGGGGCTAGATGAATGTTTCAAGTGTTTAAAAACATGATAAAATAAACCTACATGTATGTAGACCTATAGGTCTCTTTTTCACATAAAATGAGATGAAGATTGCTTAAGATCTGAGGTTTAAGGGTCAAAATAAGGGTGAAGGTCATGTTTAAACACTTTTTAAATTTTAATAGGTAAATTTTAAGATAAATTATGTCATTGGAGACCTATTATGAACCCTAACAGTCAATAATCCCAAATAAAGTTGTAGGTCTCTTCTCCATATGAATGTAATAAGTCTTGTATTAGAGATGATGTTTTAGAGGTTAGATGAAATGTATGAATCATGGTATACAATTTTAGTGTATGTTAGGTTTGATAAATAATTAATTTTGTCCATAGATACTCACTTTTGAGTCCTAACAAATCTCATGTCCTATGTTAGTAAGGCAAATCTATTGATGACACACAACCCTGCCTGTGAAAAAACACATGGTTATATCATTTTTGAAGATAATTAAAATTTAAAGATATTAGAAGAGGTTAGGGAGAGAAAATATAAATTATTTATCCTTAATACTATCCAAAAATTAAATATCAAATCCTTATGTATATCTACAGTCAAGGAGCCACACATAGGCCTGTGTGTAAACTTGTGAAGAAGTTTTGTGTCTTGTGAGTAGATGTAGGCATAAAGGATCTATAAACAAAATTGAATAAAATTTAATTAGGTTTTAATAATATAAAAATTATCAAGGAATTTATTTAAATTTTTTCCATTAAAAATATTGTAATCTAAACACCTAAATGTGCACCTACAACCAAGAGACTTTTAGTGTAAATAGTCATGTCTTAGACAAATTTGTGAATAAGGTTGGTTGGTTGAGGGTGATTGAAGCATAAAGGTTATACAAGTTTATGATTTATTACATAATAATTTTCGTGAGGTTTTAGACTCTTCCAAAAATGAGATAAAGGAAGCTTTTGTCCCATAAATACCTATAGGCCTAAGAGAGATTGTTTAAGCCTACTCATGAAAATTGAATGATTTATGTATATGTTAAGTAGGAGATGAGTATATTGGAGCATTAATTTCCATAAGTAGGTTTATTGACGCTATAAAATACCCCAATAGGCTTAAAATTCAAATTAATGGAGAGTAAATGACTCATAATAGCTTGTTAGAGTCACTTTGGTATGCTTGACTATAAACATTAAGCATGAACCAATGAAGGTTGCAAAAGGTTTAATGAATAAAATAGTGAAAATGAATATTTAAATTTTTAATGATGGATTATATAGACCTAAATAATTCATTTGAATATTAAACCAAGTATCAAGGTAATAACTTCAGGGATGAATTCTCTCTCCACCTCACTAAACTCAGCCTACCTAGCTTGAGAAGATTTTTTCTTGTACTCATTTGTATGTTGAAATTTTTAATGGGACCAAATTATGTTTCAAAATTTTTTATGGGTATCATTAATTACTTATTTTTATAATATGAGAGAAAAATTCTTTGGTCTTTATTAACCATTGATAAGATTATAAACTAGTCTCAAACTACCAATAAGCCTTCTGATGACCTGATGAGAGAGAAGTGTGATCAAATGGATTATAATGGATTGGTTTGGTTTTTGAATGAATATTATGAAATTAATAGGAAAAATTGTCATTTAATAAAAATATTTTTCACATGTTTGATATGGTGAAAGTAAATATTGTATGGAATTGGCCTAAAATGCATGGTTGTAGGCGTAATTGTGAGTGTATAGGGTTGTAGAAAGCCTCTAAACCAAGTATAGAGTATGTTTAAGTATAGGAATAGGTATCATAGTTATATACACAACTTTTTAGTTATTTTAAGGTGATATCTAAGGCATTTAAGTCATCAAATTGGGTTAATAAGGGAGAAATACATTATTTGCTATCCAAGAAGCCTATCTACAAGCCCATGGAATACAAAAGAAGAGATCTCTTCCATAATATCAATTTTTACCATGATGGTACTATCCTTAAAAATAATTTAATTCATTATAATTTGTAAAATTCTTGACAAACTACTCTAATTTCCTCTTGAGCATGTACAAGCACCTAGGCTAGGGTTTTATCCATTTCATGGTTCACCCATCTATACAGGGTTTAAGGACACCAAATTTGACATGGAGAATTTTCTTGGGGTAAGTAAAGTGAATCAAACAATTATTTGGATTTTGACGTATTTTGGAATCAATTAGGTCAAAACTTAGTTTCTATGCCTAGAGGCATAATTGAGGCCTAATTAGAGAGAGAAAATATGTGAATAAGTGTACTTGTACTCAATTTCAGGTCATGAAATTTGGACAAAATATATAAGGTAATACTACGTAATCATAAATATTACTATTTTTAAAATATTATTAATGGGAAGAAGAAACATAGTCAAGAAAGAAACACATTTCCTTGAAGGTCTTATGAAACTATTCTTTAACTTCTCTCTTGATTGTAACTTGCCTTCACATGCATTAGACTTGTCATATTCCCTTTTATATTCCAATTTCTCTATCTCCTTCTCTCATTCTCTTTAAATACAACCTTATTTGGATTTGTATGGTTACTTTTATTGAGTATGGAAAAGCCCTACTCAAATGAACACTCTTATTATGCCTTGGAATAATGAATGAAATAGATTATTACCTCCTCAGATGCTCTCAAAAAGTGTACTTGTGTGATGGTTGATCAATTTTAGTATCAATGATTTTACTCTCTCTCATTTGTCCTCTCCTACCTATTTGTAAATGGATTGTATTCTTGCAATTCACATGGTGAGCTTGATGTAGTTTTGCATAGCTTGAAAGTGGATTTTTAGTTGTTAGTGATTTGTTTAGACCTCTTGACTAACACTATCATTCAGTGTATTCTCAAAGACCTCTATGTTAAAACATTCATGCTTGAAGGTCCTTATTTTGATAAGTGTAATTAGACTCAAGCCTAATCTTTGTTTTTAAGTGCATGATATTTAATTAATCAATGTTATTTTGGTGTATCACCTCCTTCAAAAGGTTTATTTCATGTATTTTTTTAACCTTTTTCTTTTCAATAATTATAGTAGTGTAGTAAGCCAAATTTATACATAAAAGGGAACTAGACCTATAATCTATAGGTTTAGTCTATATAAAGGTCACCCATAGCCTAATACTAATCCCATTGTATATCCTAATTTAGATGGCTTGAAACACCCTTTCAAGGGTGAAAATTTAAGCTATAACACTATCTAGTTGTATTTCATCACCCAGGGTGAAGTGAGTGTTAGTGCCCAAAATTTCACTAAAGTAATTGATCCCATGTCAAGTGTTAAATCCTAAGTCCTTTTCCCAATTTATGCCTTGAAATCTTCACTCCAAGGTCAAGTTCCATGTTAAATTAGCAAAGTGTTATTATGGTCCTTTCTTGGCATGTGTAAATCCCTTAGATTTTTTTGGGAATTTTTTGTGAACACTTTAGCTGATGGAAATAGGTATTCAGGATTTTTATCTTAGATGAAAAGTCTAAATTTTTATTTCCATCAGACATTTTTTTCACTAAAAAAAGTTTGGAGAAATTTAATGTCTTGGCCAAAGTATTCACAAAAAAACCCATTTCTATCGAACATTTTGTCCTCTAAAAAAAGTTTGAAAACCAAAGTATTTGGGCATTTTGTTTACACAAAAATCCTAATGAAATTGCATTATTCTAAGAAAAAATTTAAAGGCCTTTTTTTTTGGACATTTTTTCCCATGCAAAAATTCCAAAGGGTTAATTCATTCAGGGATTTTGCCCATGTAAAAAGTCTGAAAGAGTTGCATTATGTTAGGAAAAGTATCAAGTTCAATTTCTTTAGCAAAATGTTAAGTTATATTTCTTTAGGGAAATTATTTAAGACAAAAATTTTGAAATAATTATCCCAATGAAGATAAAAATGCCGAAGACTGAATTCTTTTAGGAAAAGTGTAAGGCTCAATTTCTTCAAGGAAATTGTTCTAAACAAAATGTCTACAATAGTTTTCTTGACAAAATGTTTGCATAAATAACAGTCATAAAGAGATAAGTGATTCTAGGAAATTATTTCAAACAAAATTTCTAGAATAGTTATCTTGACCAAGTTACCACAAAATAGAAGTATTGAAGAGTTACTTCAAAACAAGAATGCCAAAGACAAAAGGATCGATGAGTAAAGTCCAAAATAAAAGACCTAGATCATATAATCCAATAAGAAAAGTCCTAAAGGAATTTTACCAAATTACAGGTATGATGGTCTCATAGATGTCTTTTGATAGGTGCATGGATGTGAATTTTAAGCCATGATAAGTATATGCTTGAGTTCAAAAGGAGGTAGATCCAATGGCCCACATTTGCTTGGGTGGAGATAATTCAACAATGCATGATCAAATCTAAATAAGTTAAAAGAACGTAGGACCAACATAGGTATGACAAGTGTCAAGTTCATGGGACATGATCAAAATTTTGAGTATGTTTTAAAGATCTAATGATGTGAGCAGACATTTGATAGTTCAATGGGGATAGAGATCTGGCAAGGTGTTATCACATGGCATGATGGTGATCAAAGTAATAGAGACTATTTTCAAGAAAAAAATCATGCTCGATCTCATAGATTTCAATATGAAGATAAACATTTTTGTAGATGGAAATATCTAATGGCATGAAAGCACAATTAAAAAGTCAATACAAGGTCATAGGCTAAAGATTGATCATGTTCCCATAGATCAATGGTATGCATTCAAATGTACATAATCTAATCTATAGTTTATATTAAATCATGACTTTTCAATATATCCTATAATGAATGTAGAACCACCATTTGGAAAGAGTGCATTATCTTGATAGGATGGATAGAGCTAGATGTAGAGAGCCTATGAAGCTGCTAAGTGTCACCATTTCAGTACAAGTCCTATAGACAACCAATGGCATTCAATATTTTGGATCAGGATCAATGGCACATGTTTGTTAATGTGAGAAGATCCAATGATGTGAGCCAAGATGGACTTTTCAAAGGGCTCTGAACTAGTAATAAGGTGACACATTCCTAGATTAGAGCTAATGAAGTGGCCTAGTCTGTTTTAAGCCTTGTGAGTGCCCAATTAAATCCAATGTGGCAACCAATAAAGTTATTTATGGATAAACAATAAGTTCAACCACAAATAGAGATAAGTAATTTTGAGGTCAATGTAAATAAAAAATAGTATATGTGACATGGTGATGCCATGTAGGCATATATGCCATATTCAAGGACCCTATGCAAGGCAATTAGCTAAGCTTTCACCACTGGAAGTAATTTGACTTGGAAAATTTTCAAATGATGCATGGTGACATAGATGGTGAAAATAATGCATTTTTTTCATTAAAAAATTATATGAGGGAAAACCTAAAAGTCTAGACATGAAAAAGGCAAATTTGTAAAATGTAAAAAATAATTTGGAGCCAAAAGGTGAAAAGTTGAAAATGACCTAAGTTTTATTTTCATTTTTCTTTGTTTGCCCAATATTTTCCATGGGAAAGAAGGCACAGGCTTACAAATCTAAATTGGTCCACTCCAAAGAAGATCATTCAAAGAGCCATGGATCTAGAATATTTCTAGGAAATCATTTCAAAATCATGATGTTCCATGGCATGCATAAAGGGAAGGGCAATTGTCCAAGATGTTCTATCTATGCAATAAAGTGGTCTAAAGCATCTATGGGTGGCTACATAAAGTGATAAAGTTTGTTTGGAACATAAAACTATTTTTCTCCCTCTAGCTCATGTTAAAGAGAATATTTGGGTAGTTTTATATGATGACAAAGTTTGTTTGGCCCTCTACCATGACTATTCTCCTTATAGCTCATGTGAAAGGCATATCCCACCATGAAATAAAAGGATGTTCTCCAAATATTCATCATTCCTCATAGAGTCAGTTCAATTTATGATTTTTCTTGTAAATGGATAAATATTTTAGGCATGGAAAGGGCATATTATAGTTGGAAGCATCTTTGTGGACTTGAAAGTTTGTTTTTCAATTTTGTAAGTTGTGACCCATAGTTCTTGATTTGGAGATGTATAAATAGAGGGATTCTCCTATATTTAAGGCTATTATTGGTCATTTTTTAGGTGTCCATTTTCTCTAAGTCTAGGTTCTATAAAAAAAAATTGGGATAAATTGTTGTGTGTAGATTTTGTCTCCCTTGATAAGGTGGTTGCATCTGTATAGCTATTAGAAAGCTTTGATAGCATGTTTATATCTCCCTTGTCAAAAGAGTAATCTCACCATGTTTATCCCCATGGAAAATTTTTAAAACATTGATGTTTGTAATGTTTCTTTTTAAGTTAATGAAAATGCTTGTGGTTCTTTTCTATTTCCTATTGATGAAGTGTAGTGATCTATTTTGAAAATATTATTGACTGGATATCTAGTTTTATGTTCATTACTAGTTATCATTTTGAGCATGGATCTGGGTTATAAAACCCTTTCTACATTATTTTATTATATATTATTAAATAAATTATTAGGGTACCCTTTTTTTATGGATTCAATAGGGAAAGGAATTTGAAAAATTAGTTTTAGTGTATATTCTAGTCTTTAAAGGATCATTTGTTATTTCCCATTAACTTGTATTTGTGTTTTTCTACATCTTTCCTAGGGAATATTATCATGAAATACTACAAGACACTCTATTATTTGCAAGCCACCAACATGCCACCCTCCATTTTATAATTATCTAATGATTCTACCTTATCTTACCCTACAAATAATATACCCTTTGCATACTATTAGTGGTATTTTCCTTGTAAATACATAAGATATTGCATATTTGAAATGTGTTTATAGTTTGTGCTTTAAATTATAACATTACAATCTTTTATTTGAACCCTATTATTGATGATTCTATAAAATGAAGATTACAATCTCTTTCCCATATGTATTTAGTAGCTTGTATATGAGTTAGAGTATTTATGCATTTTATTTGACAACCCTTCATGGGTTAAGTGTGAAAAAATAGTTATGCCCTAGCCATATCTATTCCTTATGCAAAAAATTCCCATGGAGGTTGAATTGCAAAATATCTCCATGTGAGAAAGCTACCCCATAGGTCCTCTCACCTTGGTTTAGGTAGAGCTGAAAGTAGTAGGGAGATGATCATATCCTTTGCAGGTTCCTCCTAATCATTTTATTCATTTGTTGTAATCTTGATGGCAAATCTTACCCTAGCTAGAATGGCATACTAGTGGGTTTTTCATCATTGCTTACCATTTTCTCTTAAGTGTGCAAGGTTGAGTGTATGTAGTGTATAAATGGGAACCAAAACTCTTCTGGTGCCATTTTTAGGGACCATTCTTGTCACCCATGTTGCTAGAGACTCTTGCAGAGATATACTCTAAGTATTTTATGTTGTGAAATTCTCTTTTATTACTACACTACTTTGACCATCTTGGTTGTCAATGCTAAAACACTCCATTGGGGACATGTCAAGAGTTTATTAAGGCTTGATAATTGAATTATATTATGTTCATTGCAAATGACTATTAATATTACATGTTGAAAGGTATTTTTTCCCTTTCAAACATTATTCTAAATATTTTAGTGTCTTTACTTTTACTCTTATCAATAACTTCAACAAAGTATGTTGTAATCATGTATCACTATCAATTTTTTAACTAATATATTATATAATTATGATTCTAGTGGTGACTGTGATTTTTATTTTATGGTTTCAATGAAGATTGGTACCTATTTTGAATATTCTGCTAATTTTCAGCTTTGAGTATTTTCTTGTTTGCAAAGCAGGAAGGATTAAGATAATCTTTTATAAGTGACCCGTCAAGGAAACTCATCTCTCCTTTGAGTATTTCTCAAAGAAGATGGAGAAAATTTTGGAATCCTATTGAATGGTAGAGTTTAGCTACTAAGGACCACCGAGATTTTAATAATCTTGAACTATTTATTGATCCTCCCATTATTAAAGGCTATCATAGCTCTCCCAGAATTTTTAAAACTTATATCCCTATGTATTACCCAACTCCTTCTCAACTAGCTAAATCCCCTCCCATGTTTGAACTACTAATTCCACCTCATTCACCCCCTCATATGCCTTTTCCAATTATTTATTAACCCACTATTAAACTAATCATAAGTTATAAGGACCAAGATTAGAATGAGCATCTTGAATTTTATGTTCCCAAATTTAGGCCTATCAATTTTGATGAAATGGTAGGCTATCCTAATGAAGTTCCAAAAAAAGTAAGTAAATGCCTTCCAAATTTTTAGGGGAACATTGTAGTGAGTGGTGATCAACACTTGAGGTATTTTCATAATATCATTGAAGATTATGAGGTTGAGTATGAAAATGTGTGCATTAAGTTATGTATGCACATGGTAGAGGAAGATGCTCATGAATGGTTAAATTCCCTTCCTACTAGATGTATTGATTCATGGGAAGATATGAAAAATGTTTTTAGAATTTAGTATGGTGATAGGATTGATCCAAGGTTTCTTTTGGTTGAGTTTAAAAACATCAAAAATATCCCCAATAAGTGTGTTTAGGAATTCAATACAAGGTTCAATAAAACCATGATATGGTTACCCTAAAACATTAGCCCTAGTGATATAGCATACTTGATAAAGTATTGTGATGCCTTTGACAAGAAGGCTACATACTACTTGAGGGACAAGGCTCCCACTAACCTATGGTTAGAATTCAATATGTCCATCCAAATTGAGAATAACATAAAGTTAATGGGAAATCCCATAAACAAGTAGGCTAATGTGAAGCTGATCAATATTGAAAAGACATAATCCACAAAGACAACCAACCTTGAAGAGACAATTAAATATTTAGCCTCTTCTATCAGATAAATGCCATATAATTTGGCTAGATCTAAAAAGGGGATCCCTTATGCATCTTCTAGTAAGGAGAAAGCTCCAAATCAAAATCAATCCACAAGGAAAGCCTACTTTCCACCATCGAGATAATGATAGAGGGAAGAGGATTGAATGTGAATAAAGAATAGATAGAAACTAGAATAGAGGGGATTGAAAAGAAGTCCCTGATCCTTTAAATTCCAAGGTAAATGTAGTGAAGTTTGACATTGATATTGATTAGTGTGACAAGTTTTCCTTTCACATCCCGATGTGAAATAGTTAAACTGATTGATGAAGATGTGGATGAACTTTAGTCTACATCATATGATGAGATATTGATGTTAAATTTTCAAAGTCCTCAAAGTGAAATGACTACCTCTATAAAATTGTTGAGTGCTACTACTATTGATCAATTTTGGATTGTAGTTGAGAAGGTAAGTGTCCCAACTCCTAAATTTTCCTATGATGTTAATATAACACAAACATATGTATATCCCATCTATGATTTTGATTTCTTACATTATATGATGATTAAGAAATATGATGGGGGAATATACTCAAGAGAAGGAATATCACTTGAGAAATAAATATCAAATTTCTTCTCCTTAAGACACTACCTATGAAAATCCAAAGGCAGGGGATGCTAATAAATAAGCTAAAAAAATAACAAAAGTCCCTAAACCTTCTAAGAAAATACATGTTTCCTAATTTTCTAAGCATAGATATGTTACATCCAAGAATAGAGTTCCCATATTGTCTAGTATCCCTAAGGATACTAATGATTTTAAACAAAATCTACCTTTAAATGCTATTGATCAGAATGTTAAACCATCCCAACTTAATCCACTTCAAACCTTGAGTGAATGTATCCTAGTAGAAGGTGTTCTTACCCTTCCAAAAATTACACCTCTTCTTTAGTATAACATGTGTGATATGGCCCAAGTGTTGAGTTAAATAAAATTCACTATGCTACTTGTTGAATTATTATGAATACTTGAACATGGGAAGAGGGATTTTGTTACTTGGAATTTGGTGAGAGATCTACTATGAATTAAATAAAATTTATCCAAGAACCCTCAAAAGAATATGAAGAATCATAAGAGGTTATTAAACCTAATTCAGAGGTATATTTAGGGATTGCATTAATAGATAGTCAACTGAATGTGGATCCATTTTATACAACCCTACTGATTAATTGTTTGATTATTCACAAATGCATGTTTAACTATTTTTATTATTACAATGTGATTCCCCTAGGTCTCCTAAATGAAATCAAAGTTAAGATTACATCATCCTTTAGAAAATTTTATGCCATGGAATCATTAGAAGTTCTATTTCTAAGACAAGTCAAGGGATTAGTTGTATAGATGGTAGTTCATCCTGGTAAGTAACTGAACATGGAAATGGTATTTATAGACTACCTACCTAAATGTAGGATGTTGTTGTCATGAAAATGGGATACTATAATGGGTGGAAGTGTGTAGATGGACCTTTCCTATGCCACCATTCCATTGGAGGGTAAGATGGTCAGACTTTATAGAGAGCAAAAGATGTTACATGTGATTGAAGATCCAAAACACGCTCTCCATGAAGTGGTGTACATAGATGTTAAATTGGGTAACTTTGTTATAAATGTTGATACTAGTGAACAACTTGTTGTTCTTGATGTTGAACCTAAGAAAGAAGGTGTAGTTGGGAAGATGTGCCTTGATATAGCTTGTTCCAATCTTGGAAATGGAGCTGGGGTTGTTTTCTATGCCCCTAATGGTAAATGTCTTAAGTTTTATTTTTAGATTTCTTTTAAGTACATAAACAATATTGTTGATTATGAGGTACTCTTGCTTGGTTTAAGGATTGCCCATGAATATGGACTTAAAAAATTGATTATAAAGGGTAATTTTGAGCTAGTGGTAAAGTAGGTCTATAATGCTTATGCCATGAAAAATAAAAGGTTGAAACAATATCAAATGTTTTTTGGGATTTTATTGAATTTTTTAATGCATTCAACATTTTTTATCATGATAGAAGTTTCAACGAAGAAGATGATAGACTTTTAGGGTTAGGCTCTCATTTTGATATTGAAAATATGAGCCCTCATTATTAGTACCAAGTGGAGGTGCTTGTTTGAACTTCAATCCCAGATAATGTTCATCATTGGAAAGTATTTGATGATGATGATAAGATTAGAAGGTTTCTAAATTGGGAAGCTAAGTTCCATGATCAACTCATAGAGTTGAAATCTATGGTTCATGTTTGTGATAAAAAATAAGCCTTGTTTGGGAAGGATATTATTTAGCTAAGATAAAATTTATCCCAAGGGGATTGGTAAGTTTGGAGACATATTTTGATAGAGCTGATATAATCAAGAATTGAGACTCATTTATTTCAAAATATGTGACTGAATTTGATTTGGGTTCTCATGAGAATCTAAGAAATGTTTGTCTAGGTACTCACCTAATTATAGTTGAGAAACAAGCTTACATGCAGTTGATAAGGAAATACCAAGATTTTTAAGCATGGTCTTAAATTGAGATGAAATTGTATATGGAAGACTTATTTTAGCATGTCATCCCATTGCATCCTAAGAGAAAACCTTTTAGGTAGAAATAAAGACTTTTTAACCCCATCTTGGCCACCAAGATGTGGGATGAATTAAAGAAGCTGAGGGATGGTGGTATCATTCAACCCATCAGATATTCATCATGGGTTTCCAATTTAGTCCCTATGTGGAAGAAAAATGGTGACATCCACTTGTGCATGGATTTCTAAGATTTAAATAAAGTTTCTTTGAAAGATAATTATCCCATACCCAATATGGATAACTTGCTATAGAGTGTTGCTAGATCAGAGATGGTATCCACATTAGATGGCTTCTTAGAGTATAACTAGGTTTTGGTGAAGGAATCTAAGAGATACAAGACTACATTCATAATGTCTTTGGGCATGTATGTATATATGAGGATGCATTTAAGGTTGGTGAATGTTGGAATAATGTTATAATGAGCTATAGATTCCACTTTTACAAGAATAATTAACAAATTCATTATTTTGTATCAAGATGACCTTACTGTGTACTCCAAGACTAGAGAAGAACATTTGGAGCATCTAGAAAAGGCATTGATTAATGTAGGGAGTTTAACATTTCACTTTATCCAAAGAAGTACCACTTTGGAGTACAAAATGCCAAGTTTTTGGGATATATAGTGTCTAAGGATGATGTCATGATTGACCCTAAAAGGGTCAAAGCCATTGACAAAGTTCTTATCCCATAGTCCAAGAAAGGAATTTATTCTTTGTTTGGACAAATTAATTTTGTAAGGATGTTTATGTCTAATTTTGTAGCGATTACTCTACCTATTACTTACATGCTAAAGAAGGACCAAACCATCAAATGGGAGGGTAATGCCTTGCAAGAATTCAATGACATCAAGTGACCTTTGAATTTTTCTCCTATCTTGGCCAAACTTGATTACACAAAGTTATTCTAGATATTCTCTTTTAAATCATATAATATTGTTGTTGTTGTTTTGTTGCAAAAGAATGAAGAAGGCCATGAACAACCCATAGCTTTCTTTACCAAAGCTAAGCAAGGTCTTGAGCTGAACTATACCATCATGGAAATACAAGATTTCACTCTCTTGAAAGTTGTTAAGATGTTCAAGCCTTATATTATAAATTCAAAGATTGTTTATTATGTCTCACATACCATGGTGAAAGACATCTTGAATTAGATTGAAGTATATATCAAGAAATTTAGGTGGGTCAACAAGTTACAAGATTATGACATGGATATTTATACCACCAAGTTAGTAAGAGGGATCAGTCTAGCCAAGCTTATGGCTAAGACAAATTTGGAAGCTATTGAGGTAACCACTATTATTTTAAATATTAATGATTCTTTGAGTCAATTTAGCATATCTTCATGGTATAGAGATATTGTTTACTACTTGTAAAATCTGAATTGTCCCCCTAACTTGGACAAAAATTAAATATGGACTCTTAAATTCTTTTCTCAAAAATAACTCTTGACTGAGAATGGGCTAGCATGAAAGAATATGGATGGGTTTCTCCTACAATGTGTGCTGGAAGAATAAACTACTGACCTAATTAAAGATTTCCATAGTGGAGTATGTGGTGGCCATTTTGCACCTAAGGTTATAACTGATAAAATTATAAGAGATCACTATTGGTGGTCATCATTGTTTAAGGATGTTGCTCAGATAGTCAGAAAGTGTGAGAAATGTTAGTTCTTTGATGGGAGGATAAAATCTTTAGGTTCTTTTCCCTTACATCCTATGATGATTGAAGGCCCATTTAGATAATGAGGAATGGATATCATTGGATAAATTTATTATTCATCAAGTAATGGATGGATACTAGTTTCACCTAACTACTTCACAAAATGGGTTGAAGCAATCCCTACAAAGAAAAAAACACTCTAAGTAGTCATGTATTTTTTGTTGAATTAGAATATTTGTAGATTTGGTATGCCTATCAAGGTTATTATAGAAAATTCCATGATTTTAAAATCCAAACCATTGGTGACATTAAGCAAAGAGTATGAGATTGAATTGACCTCTACTTCCAATTATAACCCTTAGGGGAATGGGAAAGTAGAATCTAATAACAATTACTTGATCAAAATCATTAGGAAAACATTGGAATCAAATAAAAAGTGGGGTGAATAGTTCAAGTTTGCCTTGTGGGATGATATGATTATGCCTAATAGAGTTATAAGCAAAATCCATTTTGAGCTTGTTTATGGAGTTCAAATAATTTTTCTTATGAATTTGTAGTTGCCAACTTATCAACTTATACAACAACTAGAGGATGATGAGTAAATACACCACTATGAGAGCAGGATGAACCAAATTATTGAGTTTGATGAAATTTAAAGACAAGATTATGAAAGACACCTCAAGCTCAAAGAAAATCTAAATAAAATATTTGATAGGAAGGTCACTCCAAGAACATTTGAAGTAGGTAATCTAGTTTTACCTTGACATATTAGGCATGAGGAGAATGGAAAGTATGTAAAATTTGATGCCTTTTGGATGGGTATCTATTCCATTAACTATTAGATTAGGGAGCATAATTTCTTATTAAGAGACATGGATAGTGAAATATTGGAGCTGCTAATCAATGGTAGACATATAAATCACTTCCTAGATTAAGTCCATTTGCCCCTGTGTACATTGTGTATATAGTTGTATAGTGTTTTCTTAATCATTTTGTTGCTTTGTTACCCCTCTAGTTTGGGCCTTTTTTGTAAAATTTACCTATATGCTTTATTGTGTGTTCATTTCTATATCCTCTTGTTCTATTTTTGTCAAGTCTACCATTTTTTTATTGAGCCTTCATGAATTTTGAAAATTATTAGGTATTGGCTCAATGACCCAATGGACTAGCACCCGGTCTTATGTTTTAAAGTTCTTTGCACACCCACAGGGGTTATGCATCCCTAGGAAAGAGCCAATGTTAGTATCCAAAATTTTACTAAAACAATTGAGCCTTTTTCAAGTGTTAAAGCTTAAGTCCTTAGCCTAATTTTTATCTTCAAAAGTTCACTCCAAGGTCAATTTCCATGTTAAATTAGATAAGTGTTAAATTGGTCCTTACTTGGTGTATATGTAAATCCCTTATAATTTTTTGATATTTTTGTGTGAACACTTTGGTTGATAAAAATAGGTCTTTTGGATTTTTGTTTTGGACAAAAATTTTAGAGAAATTCAATGTCTTGGCCAAAGTGTTCACAAAAAATTCCATTTCTTTTGGACATTTTGTCCATTACAAAAAGTCTAAAATCCAAATTCTTATGGGAATTTTATTTACACAAAAATCCTGATGAAATTACATTGTTATGGGAAAAAAATACAAAGGCCTTATTTATTTTAGACATTTTTGTCCACACAAAAATTTCAAAGGGTTAATTCCTTTGGGCACTTTTCCCATGAAAAAATTCTAAAATAATTACTTTATGTTGGGAAAAGTGTCAAGTTCTATTTCTTTGACAAAATGTCAACTTCAATTTCTTTGGAAAAATGTTAAGTTTAATTTATTCAAGGAAATTTTTTTGGAAAAAATGTCTAAAATAATTATCCTGATGAATACAAAATGCTAAAGACTTAATTCTTTCATAAAAAGTGTAAACCTCAATTGCTTCAGGGAAATTGTTTTGGACAAAATGTCTAAAACAATTATCTCAATGAAATGTTTGTGCAAAGAAAAGTCTAAAAGATATAAGTGATTTGGGGAAATGTTTTTGGAAAAAAATGTCTAAAACAATTGTCTCTACTAAATTACTACGAAACAAAAGTCTTGAAGACTTGTTACAAGATAGGAATATCAAAAATAAAAGGACCAATGAGTAAAGCCCAAAATAAAAGGCCCAGAGCATAAGATATGACAAGCAAAATCTTGAAGGAATTTTCTCAAATTTGAGGTATGATTGTCTCATGGACATATTTTGATAGCCACATGGACATCAATTTTAAGCCATGAAAAGTAGTCATTTGAGTTCAAAAGGAGGTAGATCTAATGACACACATTTTCTCAAGTAGAGATGATCTAATGGTGCATGATCAAAGTTAAATAAGTCAAAGGAACCCAAGAATAATATAGGCATGACAAGTGTCAATCTCATAGGGCATGATCAAAAGTTTGAGCATGTTCTAAAGATCCAAAGATGCAAGTAGAAATTTGACAGTTTAATGGGGCCAAAGATCTAGAGAGGTGTTTCCATGTGGTCTGATGGTGCTCAAATCAATAAAGACTATTTTCAAGGAACAAGTCATGCTCAATATCATGGATTACAATCTTATAATGCATGTTTGATTAGATCAAACTATCTAACAGCATAAGAACATAGTTGAAAAGGCAATATATGGTCATAGCTAAAGATTTATCATATTCCTAGAGATAGATGGTACACATTTAAATGTACACAATACAATTTAAATGCATATTAGGTTAAGACTTTTCAATAGAGCCCAAAATGAATGCAAAACTACCACTTGGTAAGAGTAGGTTAGGCTAATAGGGTGGATAGAGATGGATGCAAAGATCCAATAGAGCTATTAAATGGAACCATTTTGGTATAAGTCCTATAGATAACCAATAGCATTTGATCCTTTGGATTAGGATTAATGACATGCATTTGCTCAAGTGAGTAGATCTAATGGTGTAAGATAGGATGGAATTTTCAAAGGGATCAAAACCAGTAAGAAAGTTACACATGCCAAAATGAGAGAAAATAAAGTGGCTTAGTTAGTTTTAAGACTTGTAAGTGCTCAATTGAATCTAATTTGGTATCTATTGAAGTGGTCTATGAATAAACAAGAAGTTCAACCACATATGGAGATAAGTAATGTTGAGCTCAGTGTAAAGGAAAGATATTGTTGATTAGACATGATGTGGAGATGACACATATGCATATGCATTATATCCAAGGACCCTATGCAATGTAATTGGATAAGCATTCACCACTAGTAGCAAGTTGACTTGGTAAATTTTAAAATGAGGCATGGTAACCCCAATATTGAAAATAATGAACTTTTTTCATTAAAAGATATATAAAGAAAGCTGTAAAAAGCTAGATGTGAAAAAGGCAAATTTACAAAATGAAAAATGTGAAAAAATAAGTTGGAGCCAAAAGGTGAAAAGTTGAAAATGATCTAAGTTGTTATATTTTCATTTTTCTTTGTTTTCCTAAGCTTTCTTATGGGAGAAAAGTTACAGGCTTACAAATCTAAAGTGGGCCACTCTAATGAAGATCATTCAAAGAGACATGGATCTAGAATATTCCAAAGAAATCATTGCAAGAGCAATATGTTCCATGACATGCATAAAGGGAAGGGAAACTATATAGGAGGTTCTGAATGTGCAATCAAGTGGTCTAGAGTATCTCCAAGTGGTTGTGAAAAGTGATAAAGTTTGTTTGGCTCCTCAAACTTTTTATATCCCTCTAGATATTGGTCAAGAGCATCTTCAAGGAATTTCATATGATGATAAAGTTTGTTTGGAACTCTACCATGACTATTATCCTTTTAGCTGATGTGAAATGCTTCTCTCACCATGAAATCAAGGATGTGCTCCAAATATTCATGATTCCTCATAGAGATATTTAGAGTTATGATTTTTCTTGAAAATGGATGGAGATTTTAGGCATGGAAAGGGCATATTCTAGCTGGAAGCATCTTGGTAGACTTGAAAGTTTGTTTTGAAATTTTACAAGTTATAACCCATAGTTCTAGATTTGGACATGTATAAATAGAGGGCTTATCCTCTATTCAAGGTTGTTATTGGTTATTATTTTAGGTGTCCATTTTATCTAATTATAGGTTCTATAGTACTTTTTTTGGGATCAATTGCTGTGTATATTTTATCTTCCATAATAAGGTAGTTGTAGCTATATATCCATTAGAAAGATTTAAGAGAAATCTCACCATGTTTGTCCCCATGGTAGTATTTTAAAAGAAATGATGTTTTTAATATTTATTTTCAAGTTAATGAAAATAATTTTGGTTCTTTTCTATTTCCTATGATGAAGTGCAATGATCTATTTTGAAAATATTGTTGACTAGATATCTAATTTTATGGTCATTATTGGTTATAATGTTGAGCATGGATATGGGTTATAAAACCCTTTCCACATTATTCTGGAATCCATTGATGAATAATTTGGTAGGTAACCCTAGGTTTATGGATTCAATAGGGAAATAAATTTAAAAAATTAGTTTTAGTGTATGTTCTAGTCTTTTGAATATCATTTGGTATTTCCCATTAGCTTGCATTTTAGTTTTTCTGCATCTTTGTTAAGGAATATTTTCATGAAATACTGCAAGACACCTTTCTATTTGGAAGCCACCAACACACCACCCTCCATTTTATAATTATGTAACTATTATACCATATCATACCCTAAAAATAATACACCATTTTCATACTGTAAGTTTTATTTGCCTTTCAAATGCATAAGATCTTGCATATTTGAAATGTGTTTGTAGTTTTTGCTTTAAATTATATCATTTTAGTCTTTTTATTTAAACCATGTTGTTGAATATTCTATATAATCAATATTATAGTCTCTTTCCCATCTGTATTTAGTAGCTTGTATATGACTCAGAGCATTTTAGTTATGATAACCCTTCATAGGTGAAGTGTGCAAACTTGGTTATGCCATGGTCATATCTATTCCTTATGCCAAAAATCCCCATGGAGGTTGAATTTTAGAATCTCTCCATGTGAAAAAGATACCCCATAGGTCCTCTCACCTTGGTTTTGGTAGAACCAAAAGTAGCAGGGAACTAACAATATAATTTTTAGGTGCCTCCTAATCATTTTTTGCATTTGGTCAAATCTTGATGCCAAACCCTACCCCAGCTAAAATGACACACTATTTATTTTTTCATCATTGCTTGTCATTTTTTTTGAAGTGTGCAAGGTCGAGTGTACATGGTATATAACTAGGAACCAACATCTAGCTTGGTTTTATGGCCAAGTATAAATATGTGGTTTATGGTATATATTGGTAAAAAACATGAACCCTTATCATTATGGAATTGTGAAGTGAGGGGTAAGCCTTATTACAAAGATAGTACCATCACCAATACAAATCCATTTTAGCCTAAACTACCTAAAACTATTCATAGATTTATTTCTATCTCTTTCTTATGGTCAACTCTCTATCACATTAATTTTATAATTTATTATAACTTAACAACATTTATGAATGACCACTCAGCTTAGAATTTGCATTCAAGTTTTGTTACTTGCTCTTTGATCATTGTATTCTGTATTAAAAAATTGTACTAGCCAACATTAGTCGAAAGTTTGTGTTGTGTGATACAATTAGATCAAACACTTTGATTTAATTGCTTGTGTGATTTATTTTATTTTCTTAGCTATTATCTTTAAAATAACCCCTATTTTTATAATATAGTCATCCCTATTTACATAATCTCTTACAGACTATTAATCTTGATTACCTTCAATTCATAATCTCCCTATATGACTATGTATCTTTTATATCCTATTCAATTTATCTTTCTAGAGTACACAGTCAACCTTTATGACTGTGTATCTTTTATCCTATTTTTTTCATATCTTATAGTACATAATGGACATCTATGACCATGTCATTTATTCTTTTTATATTCCCTATTTCGTAGAACATTATTGATTGGTTTGATTTTGTATATTATCAATTGATCCTTATTTTCATTAACTTATTAACATCTTTCCTTCATCATGAATTTCATGTTTGAAGATAATACATAGATAAATCACACAAACATGATGATTTTTTACCAATCCTAATATATTTCCCAAGACACAGCTTGTGGCACCCACCTTAGACTAAATTAATGCCCATGTTTCCATTCACACTAATAATTATGGGACTCCTACTCATTCATCCTTAGTTATTCATCTTTTGTTCTCACTAGAATATGAGCATGATTTAGAGTACACAACTGAAATGGTCTTTTTCATTAATGAATTTCATATCAACATGGAGGAAAATACCCTTCAACCATTTAAGTATTATGATAGGTCATCATGTATAATAACATCCTTCACCCTCACCTACCTTCTCTCATTGATTTGTGGGATTTCATTCTTTGCATCTCAAATTTTTCCTTCTATTATGTCTCCTTGACACACCATGAAATCTTGTTCAATGACTTATTCAACCTCTATGACAATTAAATCTACTAATATGGTAGGTTCATATTCTAATGGGCCTCTTCAAAATACTCTTCCCATTAATCATGATACTAGTGCATCTTTTGATACCAATGTTAACCATGATACTAATGATTATTTTTCTACCAATTCTTCTCATACCACTAGTGTGGTGCATGCTACTAATCATAGTGCAACTCAAGCCATTAATACTAATACTAATGCATCACATGTTACACACACTATTTAAAATTATTCCCAAACTAACCAAATATTATTACAAACACTTAATGAAATGAATACCTTAAAAAAATGAAAATTAGATGATGCAGATGCAAAACCATCTCATTCATCTTCAAAACCAACCTCAATAGGTTTCATGGGGAGCAAAAAATATAAATTCCCCCACCTCCTCTTATGGATTCCCATGATAACCTTATCCCATGACCACCCCTCATTAATAAAATAATCAAACATCTACAAAATGAACCTCTAGTACCTCAAATTAATATTATTGACATAGGAATTATCACACCCACCATCACCTATAATGGATCCACAAATCCCGCATTGCATTTAAAAACATTTGGTAACCTTTATAAATATTGGTTCAAACTTAACACATTTGTCATTACCAAACTATTAGCTAAAACCCTCTTGGGAGATGATCTATATTGGTACAATAAATTAAAAATTGATTATATCACTAGCCTTAAATACTTGATTAACTCATTATTTTAAGAAGTCAAATTAATGATCTTCTTGAGAATAACTTAGCACACTTTATAAACTATAAATATCTTTAAATTGAAATGGAACAAGACTTCATCAAATTATGGAAATAATTGTCTAACAAATGTGATCATAATATGGTGGATGATAACCTCTTACACTTCTTCACTAATGCTCTATACCCCAAATTACAATATCAGGTTAATACTTTCTCTCCAATAAATTTATAAGAAGCCCTTGACCAAGATAATTGACAAGAATTCCTCATGCATCAATTTAAACCATCTCAACCTACAATGGGAACTCATATGATCATTAAAAGCAAAAACCATCATATAACCAATTATGACATTATTGATACCTATGACACTATTCATAACAATCAATAAATCACTTTGAATAACATTATGGAGGAAGCTCCCCCTCTAAACAACACTCCTACTCATATATTTCCTCAACCCAACCATAATAATGTTCACAACCATTATCCCTAGTTGAGATTCAAAAGTGTCTTCCAAAACCTCTACCATGAGATATTGACCCCACTCATGATATGAAATCATGGTATGATCTAATTTTTTTTATTAGTTTCATGCAAGTTAGGGCCACTCTCATGATACTTGTAGATAATTACATAATATAGCTATGGATTTCCTTCTTGGTCCAAACTTTAATCATGAAACACTTATTTGAAAGCATTAAAAAGCATATGCCATTGATTTTTTTTCCCATGAAATTCAAAATAAGAGCCAATCTTTAAACCAAGCTAACATTCATCTTGATATTTATAAATATCCTCTTCCCAACCACCAAGATAACATCAAAAAGCATATTCCTTATAAAAACAATGTTTAGAGTCATATATAACTCACTAGTAATGAATAAAACATGGTTAATATGAATAAAATGTGAAGAGTAGTTACTTTTATTGACTCAAATCTTACACCTATGCATCACACCTCTCAACCATTATATGTCATTTAGGATACTTCACCATCCCATCTAATGTAATTGGGGAAAGAGGAACTTATAACCACTCAAGCACCACTCTTAGCAACACAATGTGATTATACATCTCATATCATCTCTAATCTTCCCCTTACATTGACACAATAAGAGAAAATTTACCAAACATTCAATAGTATCTTTTCAACCCAACCATAATAAATATCTCAACCAACCATCACAACACCTAAAGTCAATCAACCAATTTGTAATTAACATAAAATGACTACACCCTATCAACACAAGTTTAATTTCACCTCCAACCATCCTTCCTAGGAGCTCTTGCAACATTATGCACCTATATCTATAAATCCTCCCATGGGTTATGATGAATGTAATCCTATTGTGCAAATTTTTCATTTCTCATATCAAACCTTTTGTATAATTAATTAAAAATTATCCCCATATTTAAAACTATCTAGTTCATTTTTCTTTGAAATGAACATCTCTTGTCCTCTTATTGTAGGATGTGAACCTACCTTATTTGGATCTAAATATAGTATGCTTAAACAATGTGAAGAGATATACATACATATTGATGAAACAATGTATACTTCTCTTTCACTTAAGTTTTTTATTGCTTCCATGATTCTTGGTGACATACTACTTCACACAGATGATCCTCCTCTATTTATTAGCATCCAAATTGGTGATATCCAAGTTAAACATGCCTTAATTAATGAAGTTTCAAGTACTTTCATTGCCTCCCTTTGTTTCATTAAGATACTTGGATATTATAAATGCAATATCAAATATACATGTAGCGCATATCAAGGATTTAATATAAGGCAAATGCCTCATCTAGGTTGCATTTATCTTTCCATTACCATTCCTGTTGTCACCATCCTCATGAAAGTTATGATCTTTAACTTTGTTATCTGTTATAACATATTTCATGGTCAACCTTAGAATCATCGTATGAGAGCACTCACCTCATCCACATGCCAATGTATCAACTTACCCCCCCCCCCCCACCACAATGGAGCTATTTAAAATATTCAAGGAAACATGAACACTTCATACTTTGAATAATTTCAATAATGTGGTGTCTTCAAAATTCCCACCCTTAAACCTTTGGCTAGTATCCCACTTAGGGAATCCCAACTCTTCAATTATCCTATCAATTCCACTCAAGATTATAATGGTCACCTTGGATTAATTGGGAACATTCTACCTAACCTCCTAGATTCTGATGATGATGAGCTAGATGAGATTAAACTCAATATTAGAACCTCTAATCTATCCCCTTATATGATCACTCAACTTCATCCCTCTTTGTAACCTCAATCCCGTCAACCACCTATCAATATTATACTTATTATCTTAACAAAGACTATACATTATATCCATAATATGTCTTATGAAAATAACATCATACCTACATATAACATCAACTTGCATACACCTAGCTATGATGATGGATATGATTTAGGAGACCCATTTTTAGCCAGACTCAATCAATTTATAAATGTTAAAATTCTTTGATATCACTCTTCTTTATTTCATTTTTTTTTCATCGCTTAGCATTCCTTCCTTTATAGTCCATAATACTAGTATTCTTACTATTTATCATATGGTAGAGATGGATTGATCACATGGTACACCTCTAGTTAATTAGATCCCCTTAGGAGAATGCTCATGGATCATTCCATGGTAGGCCCTTATCATTTTATAGATACTATGATCCTTATAGTTTGTTTCCTTTGGAGATGCTAATAAATATTCTTAAACCTTTTACATGGCCAACCTCACCCTCAGATGAGCTTAGTCCTATTTTAGATCTTGATTTATGTTAAAATGAATCTAGTCTAATTTTTTTTCCAACCCCACCTTCCCTTGGTTATGGACTTCTTCCTTTGCCACATATTAATCCCATGCCTATAATATGGGCCGATAAACCTTATTGTGATATCCATAAAGTTTTTGGTCATTAAATGAAAGATTTCTAGTTAGATCAGCCACCCCTAGCTTCTCCTTCCACTCCTTCAAATAGTAGTCCCTAAAATCCTAATAACAAACATATTTTTTTCTTTCATAGGAAGGATAACCACTCCTCCACTGATTTCTAAAAATTTAGATAGTATATTGACACATTGCATTCAACCACTGCTCAACCCAAAATTAAGGCCATACCTCCTCCTAAGCTATCACCAAATTATATCCCTAAATATGGGGAAGTATATAATATTTATAACTAGTGTGGTTCACATCATACCAATCACTACCATATCCTACAATAACACCTTTGTGAACACCCATAGTTGACACCTGCATCAATCATTCCTCCTTCCATAGGTCATACAAATAATAAGGTTCCTCCTTATCTATAGGTTAAAACCTCTTTATCATCCCAAAAATACTAATCTCATTCATACATACATTCCTCTACTTAAATATACTATACATGAGATACCTATTGAGTATTACTCTTTATCAACTACACCTAAATTTTTAGTTGAGGAGACTCAGAAGGAATTCTTTTCATAACTTTGTGTGAAGATGGATGAGACTCTAACTACAATCCAAATCTAACTTCATAGAGATATTTCAATATTCATGGATAATATTTGTGGTCAAATTTATTAATATTTATTAACATGACATGTTGTTCTTTCACATTGTTCTATGTTATTATTTTGTATTGGATTTGTGATCCATTTTTTATATATCTTATACACTTGACTATGTCTCAAATTTGGTTTCACTTATCTATTTTTGCATGCATCATTATATTATGATTTATATTGTTTCATTTACTTTCATATTTCATATGGATTCTTATCATTATTTTCATGACTTAATGCTTATGATTATGAGTTCAGTTCTTTCATAAAGTCTTTTTCTACTATTATGATTGTTTATTATATTATCTCACTCAAAAATTAGATAATTTTATTCTAACTTGGTTATACAAAACTTGATTCTCTTAGTTATATATCTCTACCATATGATTAGTCATCAAATAAGGATTCTCATTGTACTACTATTTAACGATCTACTTTGATCATATTTATTCCTTTGTTCTCCTTTCACATACTAAGCATATGTATGGTTAAAAATTGATATTACATATTGGCTCATAGGTAAGCCTAAGTTCTTAGTTAGTCACATACTAGGATAAATGGCCTCCTTTAAACTAAATTCTAAAGCTCATTAGTGTGAATCAATTATATCAATCATGTTGGATATTATAAATCTATATGGAAGAGGAAACTTAAGAGCCATAAAAATGTTAAAATCCAAATCATTTAAACAAAAGGAAATGATTCAAAAAGGCAACATACAAATTTAAAATTCTAATCACAACAAAATACATTATTAATAACACATTTCTTATTTCTAATCAAAAATCACAATCCATAGTTGGCCTCATAATAGATTCATGCTCTATTGGGGTATGGTAGGCTAGTAGATTGAAATAGGATAATAAAAAAATCTTTTAGTGCTACCTGCTTTCTCACATAAGTACCTAATCTTCACAATATACCCATAACTCTGTAAGAGGTCTTGAGGAATGGGGAACATGTTGTGGGAAGGTAGGCCCATTTTAATTTTATTATTCATATAACCTTCATGAGTTGATCTTAGTATCTCACATATTTGCCTCTAAATTTTTGTGCTTATTATGAGAAAGTATCCTTTGTATTTTAATGGTCACTAGACTCTTAGTGTCTCTCTTTTGTACCTAGTATGTCTCATGTTTCCTAAAGTATTATCATAGATGCCTATGTCATGATTTTCAAATTCCCTCTTTCATTACAACATTCCTAATATTTCCCCTTGAGAAATATTTCATTGTTAATTGATTATTCCCTCTAGGATTTCCCTTTGTTGTTTTTAGTGTAAGACCATGGTTAGGACCAGGCTCTCCTCACAAATTATGATAATAAAATATTTCCTTATTACCATTCACCTCATTATTATTACCTTTATGAGTTATAATTTAATATCATGGATATTAATAGACTCTCTTCAAAAATTACCACATTAAAACATCTTTTAAAATCATTCCCATAGTTATTTCTACCTCATTTATGTTCCCTTTTTGAGTTGTAGTGTAATACCGTGGATATGACCAGGTCCTATTCATAAATAACCACATTAAAAACATATTTTAAATAATTTTTTCACCTAATTTGTTTTACCTTTATGAGTTTTAGTGTAAGAACATGGATAAGACTAGGCCCTCAAAAAATATTCCAATACCCACTTCATACTATAACCAAGTCACAATACAATTACATGCTTCAAATTTGAGATAAGTTGTTTCCAATTATGAGTTACATGTCATTGGTATACTTCCCATCTAAATTTAATATGTTTTATGCCTTTTTATTTTATGATTGTGTGTATTTTTACAACCATTTTATTAAATTTCTCATACTTCCCATCTTGAATTAGTATGATTAATTTTACTTCCACTTACATTTTTTTTTCATATTTCTCATCTTGATTTAGTATTATTGATTAACTTTATTGTTTGTTTGTTTTTATACCATTGGTTTTCATGTGTATTCCTTTTTTATTATAAAATTTAATACTAACCAACATGATATATCATGATTTTTAATTGTTTTAATTTGGTTCAAATCTTTTGCATGGTTTAAAAATAATTGTTACCCTCTTTACCATTTTCATATATTATACTTATTCATATTTTATTTTTATACATTTCCCATCATGATATAGTATGTGTTATATTTGTATTGATTAATTATACTTTTCCAAATCATTTTTGACTTTTTATTTTTAACCATTCATGTGTATCACATAATTATATAAAATAAAACATACATCACATATTTTACATAACATATACAACAAAAACAAAATAGATGTTCTAGAAAGGAAATATATACATGCGCCCACATTCAAATCCAAGTAAAACTCATAATATAAATGAACTATACATATATATATATATATATATATATATATATATATATATATATAAAATATTTTTTATACAATACAAGTAAAAATTACAATAGCCACAACTCTAAAGTTATGCTCCATCCTGTCTATCATGTGGCCTACCCATGCTACCCATGGATGTATATGATTGACCCCTCTAAATGGTGTGTTTCAAAGATGTAGTTGAGAATATAAAGCTAAAAAAATGTCCCTATAGGTTGGCCACCTAGGCCTATACTTGTCCAGGATAGATCATAGTATCCATGTTCATGTCTCATTCCTATTTTAAGGCCTACCAAGCCTGAGCCTCTCCAACTCCTACACCTATTGATGGATGTAACCTATCACCTCACACTTTTAGCTATTATGTAACCTCTCCCACCAGTCTAAAATAGCTCACGTGATATTTGGAAGATGGAAATACAAGATCATCCAAAGTGGTAGGGTCATATGGTGACACACCCTATCTAAAATGTCATGATGTCAAGCCATAATTAGGGTTCCCCATTTAACCTCCTCTACAATAAGATATATAAATATAAAATAAAATATACTTCATCTCAAATAATCTATTTATGAAATATTCAATAAGTTTTTATATCAAAAACTTAAATTTAAATCAAAATATTTCTTACCAATGTTAGTATCACCAACCATAGTCTTACCATTTGCTCACCCACTGAGCACATTCTTTGTCAGTTTCCTTAGTACCAATGAAAAACTAGGTGTAACCACCTAATCATACCATGTTTCCCTCCTTAGTGGCTTCTCTATAGACCAACTATGTCTTGATACCACTATAGGATCCCACTACATGATAGCTAGCCCCTATGTTTCCTCACATCGATGGTGTCTCTATCTCTGGCAAGCTCATGATGGTTGTTTTTGCCTCTATTATGGTCCTTGATACACTCTTACATCCCTTGCATTGACATCCAAGGTGTTATATCCTCCAAGCCTCATCACCTCCTACTATTGTGCTTGACTATCCCATGGTATAGGTTATTGAGGCCTAATAACTAATATCTCAATATGTACCACTCTACCTCTTCTCCCTCTCAAATCTCTAGCATGTTATTCCTAATAATTAGGCACTAATATATGTGTTTCTATATGTGTACATACCAACTATGTAGGTACATGAGACACTAGATATGGATTGACTCATGAAGTTTAATGGCCTATGATCCACACATGTGTTGAACCTATAGTAATGGTGGCCCAAATCAGCCACATAATATATATGTGTATATACAACTATCATACAGTCTACCCTCATATGAAAATATGCAAATCTAGAACATGGGGCATGACTTTCACTACATGGTATTTCCTACATCAAAGGAATTGAGGTAACCCATCATCGAACACATGGGAAAACCTAGCTAGCTAATACATATGGAATCTCTCATAAATATATGTGATAAATAGAATAATAGGTCCCATAATCTTATATACCAAGGATAACATACCATACATATCATTCATGAGTGTTGGAACACAACTATCTATTGAGAGGGGGTGTGAATCAACATATTGAATAAATTAATCATTTTAATCCTTTTAATCTAGATTAAAACATATATGTAGAGATCACACACACACAAATATGCATAACACTTAATGTACATGGAAAACCCAATATGGGAAAAACCATGATGAGAAATAGCTACTATAATTTACTATTCTAATCTAGCCTCACAATTAAAATGTCACTAGTTATAACATTTAAGGGCACCAACCCTAAGGAGACACCAATCCCCTTATTTAAGAGCACATAATCTAAGGAAGCACCAACGCCCTAATTGAGCACCAAATTAGCTCTTATGATGGAACTTACCAATCAGATCTATATTATGGATCTAAAACTCCAAATTATAATATTGATTCATAAATTAATCCAATTCCAATTATTTATTATAGGTATGTTCTATAACTTCTCATGATCTACACATATTTCTTCTCTTTTCTTCCTTTTTACCCCTCTATCTCTATGCCTCTATATTTATCTATTCAGCACACTTCATCAATTTTTTCTTCTCTACCTCTCTCTCTCTCAATTCAACTTTATTCAATATCAAAAAAAACCTTTACTATATCCTATATGACATATATATAATCATTGTATCTAGGTATCATATCTTCCTAGTGTTCACACATGGTCTGTAACACATCACGCTCCATCTTTGGACTTAGTTCAATTGATAGGTTTCTCACTTCATAAATTCATGCTCCACTACCATGATTTTCTATATTATTACTATATTTATCATATATTTGGCTCTATTTTTTATGCACATGCCATATTACAAAATTTAGATCGATCACAATAATCTATATGATTGTCTATATTGTATAATGCATCTTTTTTACATCGTCTTCTACTTGATAGTTGTGATGAACAAATCTTTAAATACTGACAATTGATATTAAGTTTTGTTCAATGATCTAATGATCCTCATTTAATTTTCTCAACTTTAAAATGTGTCTGTTAGATGAAGTTATAATAGGATCATGCACCCCATTAAATATTTATAAGCTTCCAAGATTTAATTTTTAAAATTTAAAATGCATCTATTAGATCTTTTGATCTGATCTCCCACGTGCCATTAAATCTTCAAATATCACAAAATTTATCTTTTCTTGTCATTAAACATTGAGTTATTAATCTCATCTCTCTTCTTCTTGAGTCTTTGGAACATATACACTCTATTTATCTTATCAAATTAGCTTAGTTTTAACTCACCACTATGTCATTAAACATCAATCACTTGATCTCATTGAGTCTACTTGTTCTATCTTCATTGCAAAATCATCCACTCACCATTTATCCTTAGAATAAGCTCAATCGTTATCTATGATAATCTCCCATTAGTATGACACTTGGCATCCTCACATGCCTTATACACATTTGATGTCAATTCTTACTATTGTGACACTTGGCATTCTTGCATTAATCCTTGACTATTTGACTTTAAACTACTCCATATATTTACTATGTAATCTCTATGATTGTGACCCTTGTTACTAACATGTTTACTCATAGGTGACTTTAACAAATTAACTTTATTATGATTCATTAGATATTAAATGTATGATTAATTGATAACCTTTTATCAAGCTAGGATAAATATTAAGTCTAAGACTTAGGAAATATTAATTTCTTTGGTCACTACTCAAGCTGGTAATTATTGGGTTGAAGGGTCTAGTTACACAATGATGAAAAGGACTTAATATATAACTTAGTAACTGATTCTTGCCTATATCTAGTCAACCTAAAAATAGAACATGCCTATGAATGCCATGGCATAAACACTTAGGATTTAACTAGTAAACCATATAATGTCTGAGAGCTAAAATAAATGATTTTTTATCTCATTTATCTTCATCTAAACCTACAAGCCATATATATAGGATTCACTTGAAAAACACATAACACATCTTCAATCAATTGCTCTTTAATCCTCTAGAAATGGTCTCGATAAAATCATGATAGCTTTGTACTGTGTAACTATAAAACATGCTCTTCTCTCCAATCTCATGCCAACCATCTCCCTTTTAACATCAATGACAATCCTATTTCCAACAATCTCCCCCTTTGGCATTGATGGTAAACTAAATTCTCTTATCTTATAATACTTTGCTCCTTCTTTGGCATTGCTTACATTAGCTTCTAATGAACTTGAGCTGAAACTATTCATACCAAACTTGCTCCCCCTTAGGAAATGAAACATTTTATTAAACTCAACTTGGACACATGATCTAATCTTTCAAAATTTTATAGAGAGAATTTTCACTTTTTCTCCCCTTTTGACATCAATGCCAAAGAGACTCTAACTTTCTCATAGCTTGTCTAACTTTGTCTCCCCCTTTATTAGATAAAGGAGTTTGTCCTAGAATATACAACCATAAAATCATTATAAAATTAAAAAATTATGCATATCTAAGTTGCCTTTTATATCTTATAAGGATTAACAAGACTTCTATGATATTCCCCCTACACTCATGCCCTATCACTAGGATCTAGTGATGTGATGTAGGAGACACCACTCCCAATTTTTGTCTTAGATACTCAAATTGTTTCGTAGGAAAATTTTTGGTGAGTATGTTTAAAACTTTATTTTTGAGTTGGCACATACTCCATTGTTACCTCTTGATCTGAAACCTTTTCTCTTAAGAAGTGATACTTGATTGATATGTGCTTAGTTTTATAATGCATCACTGGATTCTTTGATATGTTAATAGCACTTGAATTATCACAAAGAATAGAGATAGGTTATTTATATTATACCTTGATGTATTTGAGTGTTGTATTCATCCACAAGACTTGAGTGAAACATGCTACTACTGCCACATACTTTGCTTCAACTGTAGAAAGAGTAATTGACTCTTGTTGTTTGCTCAGCCATGAAACAAGTCTATTTCTAAGGAAAAATGCACCACCACTAGTGCTTATTATATCATCCACACTTCCTACCCAATAAGCATTTATATATGTTATCAAAGTGAAATATTAACTTTTAGAATACCATAGGATATAGTCAATTATGCTATTGATATATCTAAAGATTCTTTTCACTAGATTAACATGTGATTCTTTAGGAGCATCTTGAAATATTTCAACTATGCATATTGCTTGCATGATATTAGGTTTTTTTGTAGTTTGGTATAACAATATATCTATCATTGATATGTACATAGTCTAATTTGATCAAGGGACTCATCCTCTTTTCTCAACTTGCATCCAACTATCAATGGAATACTTACTAGTTTTCTATCTTCCATCCCAAAATGCTTAATAATTTCCCTAGTTTACTTGGTTCGAGATATAAATATCCTTTCATTAATTTTTGCTATCTATAGACCTAGGAAGAAATAAAATTCCCCAAGCATAGACATCTCAAACTCATTTTGAATTTGAGTAGAAAATTATTTACACATTATATTATTGATGCCACCAAAAATTATATCATCTACACATATAATAATTATTAATATATGTTCACCTTATGATTTGAAGTACATATTTCTATTTTCACATCTTTTATTAAATAATTTTTGTTGCAATTAATGGTCTAATATTAAATACCATGATCAAGGTGATTATTTTAGACCATACAAATCTTATTTCACTCTGCACACATAATTTTCTTCTCTAACAACTAAAAACCTTTAGGTTGTTTTATGTAAACTTCCTTTTCTAGGTTCCCCTTTAAGAAAGTAGACTTAGCATCCATTTTATAGAATTTGACCTTCTTATAAATAGGGAATGCTTGAAACATTCTTATGGCTTATAATCTATCAAATGGACAAAATGTTTCCTCAAAATATATGCCCTCAACTTGTGGAGATCTTTTGCACACCAATCTTCCCTTATTCCTTATATAAATTCCATCCTCATTGAGCTTGTTTCTAAAGATTCATTTTTTTACCTATTATATTATTATTTAAAGGCTTTCAAACTAATTTCATAGTTTTTTTCTTTTCATTTTGGCTCAATTCTTCTTCCATGGATTTTATCCAATTCTCATCCTTGGTAGCTTCAATATAGCTCTTTGGCTCAATTCTAGACATTAGAGAAAAAATTACTTTCTCCTTGTTCATTATGACTCTTCTCCTTGTCTGAACTCCTTCATTTTTATTTCAAATGATATTCTCTATAAGATGATCCTTTTAAACAAATCTTGTAGGTGCCTTTTCATTTACTTCCACATGATTTTCATTAGTTACTTCCTCTTCATAATATAATTCTTCATTACAGATTTCTCTTTCAGGTTTAACATGTTTCAAGCCTTCTTCTCAAAAATCTTATGTATCCTTTTATTGTAACATATTTAGGCATTGCTTTGGGTGGAATAACCAAAAAATATTCCTTCATCAAATCTTGATTCAAAGCTTCCCAATTTGTTTTTTTAGATGTAGCATTTGCTTCCAAACACTCTAAAATACTTTATAGAGGTAGGTTTTCCATACCATATTTCATATGGGTTTTATCACTATTTACCCTCAGTTGAATTTTATCCAAGATATATACTTTTGTTTGTATTTCTTCTCTCTAGTATCCATTATGTAACTTGGCCTCTTTTAACATTATTCTAGCCATTTCCTTGACTATCATGTTTTTTCTTTCTATAACTCCATTCTGATATGGAGTCTTTACTGTAGAGAAATGTATTTTGATTCCATTCTTCTCATGGTGCTCAATGAACTCATTTGAGGTGAATTCTCCACCTCTATCAGATCTTAAGCATTTGATTTTTTATACAATATCATTATCTACCATGGCCCTAAAGATCTTGAATATTTCAACTGCCTAAGAATTATCATTTAAAAAGGTTACCCATGTCATTATTGAGTAATAATCTACAAATAAAATGAATTATATATCTCTTTTAGATCCTTTTGTGTTAGTAGGAACATAAAGATCAATATGAACTAATTTAAGGCTTTGTAGTTGCATACTCCTTTGTTTGAAATCTAACCCTTGTCTTCTTGCCTTATTGACATTCCTTGCAAGTAGTGTCTTTATGTTTGGTCATCTTAGGAATGTGTCTAACACACTTATATGAGATCACCTTTACCAAGTTCTCAAAATTGACATGGCCAATTCTTCTATGCCATAACCAACTCTCATCAATATTTCCTATCAGATAGTTATTACCATTCACTTCACTAAGATTATAAATGTTGATTTCAATTCTTTTCCCTTTTGAAAATAATCTTCCAAATCTCCTTATATTATAGCCTTCTATATTAATTATGATCTTAAATTCATTGTCACACATTTGGCTAACATTTAGTAGATTATGTTTCAATCCTTCAACATAAAGGACATCATGTGTAGGTAGTTTTCCATCTATGTTAAAAGTTCATTTACCTCAAATATTGACTACAGTATTATCTCCCAAAATGATAGATCCTTCCCTAGATTTTCTTCATTTGATGAACTTTCTCTTTTCACTAGTCATATGTTTTGAGCAACCATTGTTTATTACCCATAAATTCTGCTCCTTGACATAGAGTGCAATTTAAGCAATCATATTTTGAGTTTTAACTTTCCACACATCCTTGGGTTTCTTATTTAGATTATTTTTACCCTTTTTAGATACTTGTGAACCTTTTTTCACACTAGGAGGCATGATTTGTTTTTCTATTTTTGGTATTTCAAAGTTTATTCTACTTTTTGTAGCTATGCAACCAAAATTATTATAATTATAGGATATTATATTTGTATCTAACAAGGGTAAAAATGAATTTATGCTTATAAAATTTGTTTTCCTTTTAGGTAAAATTATAAAATCACTAGCTCTATGATGAAACTGATTATAGGTATAATAATAACCATAGAAATATGAGGAATACTAGTTCATAACATTTATTTTTGTAGGATGAGAAGGTCTTCCTAACTCTAGATTTTTCAAATCTTAAACCCTTATGAAACCATCTTCATCAGCTATCTTTATCTTCCTCTTTTCTTTAAGCTTCTTTTCAAGTTTCTTCTCATCAATATTTTTATTATTTGTCTTTGTATTCTTGCAAGCTTTCTCTTTATTTATTCTTGATTCTTTTTTTACTTTAAAGTTTTCATATAAGTTTGAATATGTACTAGTTATGGAACTTTGTCCTTTTTCATAACCAAGACCAGATGTCTCTTTTGAAGGATTTTAAGAGTTGATCAAATCATCAAGAATGTTTGATCCTCCACTTAGCTTCAGATCTTTATCTATTTGTTCATTATATTTATCAAGTTTTTTTTCTCAAATCCACTATTTCTACTTATAACTTCATGTACTCATTAGATTTAGATTTTAGTTCAAGTTTAACTACATATTCTATTCTTTGAGACTCTTCAACTTGTGTATTTATATCAATCACCATTTGATTAGAGTTTTCCATACTTTTGGACATTTTTAAAACCTACTTTGGTCTAAACTTCTTCTATTTTGAGTTATCTTTTCTCAGTTTATCAATTTCATCTACAACACAGATGAGTTCACACACTAGATCCACTTATCCATCTCCTTTTACTTCTTCATCTAAGTCTTCAAATTCTTATTAATCCATAGAATTTGATCTTAATGTAATGAATATGACTTCTTTTTCTTCAGCCACAAAGGCACAATCATGGTCATCATCAGAACTATTACAATCATCTAATGAATCACTGTCTTATTTTGTTTACAAACCTTTCTTATTTTTGAAGAAGTTCTTCTTCTTGGAATAGTGGGGTTTCATATTTTTAATATCCTATTATTGCTAAAATTTATCCTTTTTTTATAAGTTCATTTATCAAAAACATGTCCTACCTTACCACAGTTAAAACATTTAAAGGGTAACTCACCTTTATATTTTCTAGACCTTCTTAATCTTCTAATAAAGTTAGCTTATTATTCATCACTCTCATTATATCTAGATGTATGTGCTTCTACTTTTAATTGTTTGGTTGCTTTGATTGTAGCTTCTCTCTTGAAAGTGTTTGCTTCTCCCATTCTCATCTCATAGGTAGTGAAGGTTCGATGCAACTCATCAACAGTGAATTTATCTAGATCTCTTAATTATTATATTATATAGATTTTAGAGTCATACCTTGTTGTTAGAGATATTAGGACCATTTTGAAAATGAGTGATTATTTCATCTCATCTCCAAGGCCTCTAATTTCATTAACTATTTCATCTACTCTGATGAGGTAGTTGTAAGTTCCTCTTCTTCATTCACTTTAAGACCTTCAAACTTGCCTTTGTACATTTGTAGTTTTCCCTACTTTAACTTATCATCACCTTCATATATAATTTTCAATTTTTTTCAAATATCCTATGTATTTTGACTATGTATAACTTTAAGAAACTCTAAGTTAGATAATCTATAAAGTATATAATTCTTTACCTTAACATTGCTCTCATATGACTTCTTTATAGCTTGATTAGTAAGAGTTATAGCTACACCTATATATCCATTTGAAATAGACATCCATTCATCAAACCCTAATGAATATAAATATGATTTCATTATAATGCTATAAAATGCATAATTTGATTCATAAAATATATGTGATTTGTTTGAGGAAGACCCTTCTTGACTAGCTATTTGTGTTCACTATCCAAGATCTACCTGAGCTGATTAAGCTTCTTTTAAGGAACTAGGGCTTTGATAGCAATTGTTGAAACATAAATATATACTAAGAGGGTGAGTGAATCAATATATTTATTAAATTCATCCTTTAAATCCTTTTAATGTAGTTTAAAATATATATGCAAAGATCATACACACACAAATATGCATAACACTCAATGTAAATGGAAAACCCAATATGGGAAAAACCATAGTGAGAAATAACTACTAGAATCTACTATTATAATCTAGCCTCACAATAAAAACCTCATTAATTAAAAAAACTAAGGGTAGTGGCCCTAAGGAGGCACCAATCCCCTAATTTAAGAGAACCTACTCTAAGGAAGCACCAACTCCCTAACTGAGAACCAACTCAGCTCTTTTGATGGTGCCTACCAATCATCTATATTATTGAGCTAAAACTCCATATTATAATATTGATTCATAAATGAATCCAATTCCAATTCTTTATTACAAGTATGTTCTATAAATGCTCATTCTCTACACATCTTTCTCTTCTCTTCACTTTCTTCCTCTTTTCCCCTCTATCTCTATCTCTATATTTCTCTATTTGACACATTTCATCAATTCAACAACAAGAACCTCTATTGTATCATATATGACATATATATATAACCATTATATCTAGGTCTCATATGTTCTTTGTGTCCACACTTGGTTTTTAACACATAACACTACATATTTGGACTTAGTTCAATTGATGTGTTTCTCACTTCTTGAATTCATGCTCCACAAGCATGATTCTCTATCTTATTACTATATTTAACATGTATTAAGCTCTAGTTTTGATACAAATGCCATACTAAACAATTTAGAACAATCAAAACAATTTATATCATTGGCTATGTCATATAATGAATCTTTCCTACATGATCCTCTACTTGACCATTGTGATGAAAAATATTTAAATACTAACAATTGATCTTAAGTTTCAATCCATGATCTAATAATCTTCATTCAATTTTCTCAAATTTAAAATGCATCCATTAGAGCAAGTTATGATAAGATCACATACTCCATTGGATCCTTGTACACTTCAAGCTTTAATGTTCCATCTTTAAAATGCATCTATTAGATATTTTGATCTTAGCTCCCATGTGCCATTATATCTTTAAAGTATCATGGACTTTATATCTATTTTTCATTAAGCATTGATCTCTTAATCTCATCTCACTATTTCTTTAGTCTTTAGAACATGTACGCTCTATTGATCTTGTCAAAGTAGTTTGGTCTTTAACTTGACTCTATGTTATTAAACATCAAGCACTTGATCTCATTGAGTCCATTCACTCTATTATATCTTCATTACACAATCACTCACTCACCATTGATCCTTGAAATAATATCGATCTTTATCTCTAAAAATATCTCATGAGTGTGACACTTGGCATTCTCACATGCCTTTTAAATATTTGTTATCAGTTCCCACTATTGTGACACTTGGTATTCCTTCATTAATACTTGAATATTTGACTTTAAACCACTCCATAGATTTACTGTGTAAGTTTTGTGATTGTGACACTTGTCACTAGCACATTTAATCATAGGTGATTTTGAAAAATTAACTTTTTTATGCTTCATTAGATCTTCAATGTATGATTAAACACTAACCATTGATTAAGATGGGATAAATATTAAGCATAAGAATTAAGAAATATTAAGGTATTTGATCACTAATTGAGATGATAATTACTAGGTCAAAGGGGCTAGTTACACAATGATGACAAGGACTTAAGATATAACCTAAGTAACTAGTTCTTGCCTATATCTAGTCAATTTAAAAATAGAACATGCTTGTGAACACCATGGCTTAAACCCTTAAGGTTTAACTGAGAAACCTTGTAATGTTTGAGAGCTAAAATAAATTATTTTTGAACTCATTTCTATTCATCTAAACCTATAGGCAATATATCTAGGATACACTCAAAGACCCATAACAGATCTTCAATCAATTTCTTGTTAGTCCCCCATAAATTATCTCTATAAAATCATGAAAACTTTGTACTATGAAACTATAAAACATGCTCTTCTCTCTAATCTCATGCCAACAATATCCCTTTTGACATCAATGACAATCATATTACCAACAATGATTTGGACCCAAATGATAGAATTGAGATCATATAACACTCCTTAATCCAAAACCAAATTTCATAAGTTTATCACTTATAATGGTACCTTTCCATCCAAATTATGACACAATAATCATGATGTCACAAGCCTTATCATGGAGTTATAAATATCTAGAATGGTCACAAGATAAACATTGAAAAAGTTAATGCATAATCCAAGATATATCCTATCTAATCCTATTTCCCATTAGAATAAGGCTTGTCTCTCATCCTCGAACTCCAGTATATCAAAAATCACTAAACTCTCATCTAAAATAATTCTAGATAATGCATGGACATCCTCCAAGGTGATCAGCACCTCTATTGGATCCCCCTCCACCTCCCATCAGAAAGTGTTGGTCAATCATTTCCATAATCCTACAAACATGAAAATGAGATCAATACTCAGTGGGATCCATATCATATGCATAATACCTCTAAATACCATGGTAACCAATTCAAACCTATCCACATCTAAAAACTACTCTAGTAAATATGGTAGCCAAGACATATTCACTAGGTGGAAAAGTATCTAATGTCTCTATAAAATATAAAAAAAAGGACGTATTGAATATTTATGTCATCATAATAATTAAATAAATTCTTAAATATGTTCAAGAAAATACAAATTAACTTCATCAACTTGTTTTATCTAGTTTTATTATTTTCCCTTTTTCTACAAAATTGACCTATTTAATACTAAATCAGCCCTATCATAGTTTTGTCATAATACATAGGCCCACTACTATGTAATCATCCTTTTTATTTTAGATATTATTAGCTTATTTGATACTAAATTGGCCCTTTTATATAATTAACATACTACATCAACCCTCTATTACACATTCAACCTCATTTAGCAAATTGTATTAACCACATAGTATGAACCACATCAACCAAAGGGTACTATGTCATCCATATTATTATTTCCAACTAGATAAACTCACTACTACACATTCAACCATATTTAATTATACTATATCAGCCCACTACTTTAGCATTGTGTGTTGTTATGTTCTTTTCACCAAGCACCATCCCATGTTTCACCTATATATCACATGTGAGATTCAAGTGGGGTATATGTATACACATAATATTTTCAAACTTTATCAATTATTCATGATTTATCTCTTAAAAAAACCCATAAAATCTCAATCTATTTGAGCACACAGCTTAAAGGGTACACCAAAAAATGGGAGGGAAGACCATTAGTGCTTCACAAGATTGTTATCCCATATACCACCACTTGTCATATACCCAACCTTATCCTATACACATCCATAAGCTTTAACACCCCCCTTACACACTCCTCCAAGTAATTCACCACCTTATTCATCCCATATCTAAGCCAACAACCCTTTTTAATATTTACCAAACAATGTCAGCCTAGGATGACCCTGTATTCAAATTAATATTATCATGTTATAGGTCTAGGTCAGCCTTGACTGACTCAAATAAGGACCTGACTTAATTTTGTCAATTATTGATATAAGGTTGAATTGGGCCAACCCTACCATCTAAATTTTTATAAATATTTAGGGTTAGATTCATATATATATATATACACACACACATACATTTCTATCATTTGTTAGGAAGAGAAGAAGAAGAATATTATATTATGCATCTACTTATCCACAATTCTACTTGAGAATCATTTCTTAGGGTTATAATACTAAAATTGGAGATATGGATCTTGTCTTATGGAAAACTATTTTGGATGTGTATATAAGTTCTTTATTCTAGATATAACTCATCCTTGTTATTCTTCCATACCCCAATAACTTCTTATGAAGCACCTTTGCCAAGGGAGAGATTGAGGCTTGATGGGTTCGACTTCAAATGTAAGTATTCCTAAATTTGTCCATCCTTTATTAAAGTATATATATTTTAAGTTGTACTTCTCTACCATGAATTATTATTTCATTTACATTAGCTTTAGTATAGATCTTCTATGCAAGTTTACTATTTATATTTATTACCTGCACTTTGTGCCATAAGATTTGGTGAGAACTAGATTAGATTTTATTTTACTTTGCATATAATTTTTAAGTATAAAAACATAGGAACTATCTAGGGTTATTGCATGGTGTTGATTGGATAAAGGATTTATAACCCTCTCTAGTGATGTTATTGTGATAAGATACCCCTTTTTTAGGTTTAGCATATCCATTTTGGTCATGACCTCGAATGTGTAAATGTATCAACAAGTAGAAGTGTAAGTGTTATTTATATTATTTGAGATAGGATTAATTTGTAGGTTAGATGAATTTTACCTTTTATATAGGGGGAACATACACATATACAAAAATTTAACATTGACATAATAGGCCATTGGGGGCATCATAAACGTAGCTTCTAGTTTTCCAAGTTATACCTTTATATACTCCATATCACATATTTATCATTCATTATATCTTGATATTGATCATCCTATACTACACTAAGTTTTTATGACTATATATTATTTACAACTTTATTCTTGTACATATTTATGCCACATGATTATGCATACTTTAATTTCTATCTTTACTATTTTATATTTTATTGTGTCTCTTTAATTATATAGATACTCGAGGGAATTTAAATATGCCATGATTCTATGGATCTAAGCTAATTCCTTTCATTGTATGCATGCTTCAGACATATTCCCATGTTATTTTTTTTCTTATTGATTATGTATGTGTACATTTGACCATGTCCTTTCATGTGTCTCTAAGCTGTCCTTAATTTTTCTTTGCATATGTGTATATTTGAACATGTCCTTGTATGTGTGCCTTTTCTTAGATTTAGTGACATGTGCCCATGTCCCTTATATTTCAGTGCCTTAGAATACTTTATGTGACTCATGTGTTTGTATGCATGCTTTAATTTATGCATCATGGACATGACACTTATCTCTTTCTAGTTACTTTCACATATAGTTTGTTATGCCATGAGGGACATCATGCATCTCCCCTTTCTCTTTGGGTGCCTTGATGGACATCATGCCCCATCACCCTAAGTAGTTTACTTAGATTATATTCATATTTTTTTTTTAATTTACATTCTTACATTTTTATATCTATCTTGACAACTTTGTTAATATTATATATAACATACATTGTACATTACCAACTTATGATCAATATATTTTACATTATGATGTCATGTATACACATTATATTGGTTTATCACATAAATATTATATATTTTAAATATAACACACATGATACAAAGGTTTTATTTTGAGTAAATTTATTTTAGACATCCAAAAACTCCCCTTAAAAGAGGGGTGATTCATAGGGGTTTGTCATAGAGATCAGGGCATCCTAGTATACTCAAAACATAGTTTTTAGTAGGCAAATCAGATTATATAGCTCAAACTCAATAAAATATAGTGAAACATAATCACACAAATATCAATCTTAGTTTCCCTAAAAAATAAAAAAATTGGATAATAATGTATTACACTAATAGAAGTGAAAAGTGTTATAGTCCACCCATCATGTTATTGACTAGTAGCATAAAAATAGAGGATTCTAGAATTGGTAGAAAGGTACAGTAGGTATAGTTCATATTTTTCATAGTCTCAATCATAGATTAACAAATATGCTCAGTATATACTTAGTTTTTACATATAATTACATAGGTTTACTTATATTAAGGGCATCATGTGTGGAATTATCAATCCTATTTCAGTTTTATATATGTACACACATATTATTATGACTCGGTCTAGGATCCATATGTACATATATAAGCATTTAGGGAATGTAAGTGGAATATTATTTCCATAGACTCAATTTTTCACCAATTATATTAGATGGAATGATAAATCCATGCCATTTTCCACATTATATACTCCAATCACCATATGCAATAGTTTTGCACAAGGATTACACCAGATTGATGACTCATTACATCTATAGTAGTTAACATTCATAAGTGGTCTATCGATGTTTTACATTATAGAGTTCTCAAGTGGCCCCTGAGACATTTTACATTTTAGCATTTTTGAGTGTCCCAAATCCATCTTACACAATTTTAGTTACATCACATAGTTTTAGTTTCAACTTTGTCTACTACACATGGGTAGGTAATGATGGAGTCATAGCCTTGTTTAGTTATTTATCCACATACATAAGAGGGTTAGACAAGTCATCAGTCCAATCCAACTTATTCATAGATTATGATCCATCTAATAGGGGTGGGTAATGATGGAGTCAAAGCTAGTTTGGGTTCTTTATCCACCCATCATCTTATTCCAAACAATTCATCATTTGATCACCATATACATACATGCATAGGATGTCACTGGGTTTTTTTCATTGGTTTGTGTACCTAGAGAGGTGTATTCATTCCCTTCCTCTCTCACACATCTCTTTACTTATTTTTGTATTTGCTTTTGATATTTATTAAGGAATGATTCATAAATATTTCATTTTTAGGACACAAAATAGAACATAATTCACAAACTTAGACCCATATTCATGAGCTTCACCTCTTGGGTAAGTCTAGGTACATTTCTCTTTCCTTTATCATAGTCAATTCACTTTGATACATTTATAGAATAAAGGGGGGTCGTGGTCATCTAATATGTCATTTAATTTTATCAGTGTCAATTGATATGATCATATCATTATATTATCCCTAGACCTATATTAGGGCCTATTTTTATCATTTTATAGGTTATATGTGCACCTAGCCCATGCCTGGATATGCTAAAAGTTGCATTAAGTCATAAGCTAGGCATCCTAGATCTTTGTTCACACATGTCATCTATATGGATAATAATGCAACCCCTTTTGTCTTTAACATAGTGTTTTATTGGAAAAGGGGGTAGTGCTATTGAACCTTAGCTTATTTTTCCTTAAATGATATATTTCCACTCCCCAAAGCATCTTAGGGTTGTCCTAGACTAATTTCATGTCTTGACTAGCATGATAACACTATATAAAATCACTCTCATTCATTTATCCCTTAAATGTAAACTATAAAAAATAAGTTTATAAATAGTTGTGAAAATTAAGGTTATTGATCCCTATTTATAAATACATCCATATACAACAACCCAAAGCTTAGTTTTACTCATATTTATAGTTTTAAGTCACACTCAAATCATTTAAATTAACATTCACACTCAAGCATACTAACATCACTCTCACTTACACCAATAATTAGATTGGGATAATTACATTAGGATTGATCCCATTTTGAGGTATTGGTATGTAATAAATGCTCAAAACCTGGGTGTTGAGGTCATATCCAAACTACCCTACTAATACCACTCTTCTCACACTCATGTTTGTAAAAACCCTAAAAACCATGGAGGCTTAGGGTTCCATATTGAAATTAGTCAAAATGAATTACAAATGATTATATAAATCTTGGTCACATAGGTATAGAATTCCCAAAATAAATTGAAGGTTTTCCTCAAATTTCATTGATTAGTTTACACATGGTCAATAACACTGCACATAAAGTCAATATTACAGTGCACTATTGGTAAAGAGGGTTGTGTTATTGTTTGAAGAGGGTTTTGACACCTATTTTTGGATGAAAACACTCTACACTATTTCTACATCATTTTCCATCCTACCACTTTTCTATTTCAATCTTATTTTCTAGCTAATTACACCCTTTTCAACTCATTATTATTTGTAGGCTAAGTAGACAAATCAATTATTATATAAATTAGTGGTTGTTAATATTGTAGTATTTTATTCTTTAATTTATTACTCAGATCTATGATCTATTTAGGGTTTTACATAAATTATAAAAATAGTTAAATCACTATTGAACCTAATCCTTTAATTGTTCCTGAATTATTTCATCATGTTATTATCTTCTGATCATCCTCTTTTTAGTTTCTTGCATGTTATGAACATCACTTTCTAGGGTAGTTATCCAAGAGATACTCTATTCATAATATAATCACTTGTAGTTATATCCTCCTTAATTTTATAAAAATTAGGCTCAAAAGTATCCATAAAATAAACCCTTAGTGGTTCTAAGACTAACTTAAATGTGGTATTTGACTTATTTGGAGGAGGAGTTTTGAGAAGATTGGAAACTACATAAAAATATGGAATTTCCACTTGAACCACCTTATTTCTTTTCCTTAGAATTAGTTTCATACATTGAAATTAAATTTGGGTGAAAATAATCATTTTATTAGTTACAGTTAGAAATGTATGTTGACTTGGAGGTGAATCCTCTAGATGAGGTGCAACAAATGGATAAACTAAAGGAGATATAAAGGCTAGCATAACATCATCACTAACAGTTTATTATTGAGCTTCTCTTTGAGTAGAGGAAAGATATTTTTATGTGGTACTATGAATTAATAGAGAGGGATATCCAATAGGGTAGGAGGACTAAAACATTCTATATTTCTTATATTTCAATTTTATTCCACAACAGTTTTAGTCACAAGTTTTACTTAGTTTCTTTGGCTTCTTGTGATGTTTATCATCTCAATCATAGTAACTTGAAGAGTTGGATGAATTAATTGAAATGGTAGCACTACCTTTCACATGAACTTTGGGAGCTGCCAAATGTGTTTAATTTGGATGTGATAAAGACATCAATATCTTAGATCCATCTAGTCTAATAAACGTTACTGGTTTGTTGTTGAATCATTCTATGGACTGGTCCAACACAAGTTTTATTTGTACTTTAAAATATGATAGATCTTTCACATACCAATTGATATTAGGCAATGAGAAATACATAACTATTTAAACATATATGGGATGAAGGAGGTCACTTTTATAATATATCATGCCATTTTTAACCCATTTATATTTTAAGGCTCTAACATGTTCTAAACTTGGTTCACCTAGTCATGCCTTATTAATTCTAACTCATAAACACAATTATCCCAATAATCATCTAGATATGGCACATGTTAATAGGAATCATTAATGCTAAGATATTTTATTACAACCTTATTATTATAAAAAAAATATCATTTTTCATATAAATGGAAATTTAATTATGAAATTGAAAATTAAATAGCCTGAGAATTCACAAGATTATTGCATGTAAAATGACCCAAGGAGATATGGAATAAAAATCTCAAAACATGATTATCCCTATAGTGTTTATGCATTACACCCAACTATTTACATATTTCAATTAGGATGATCTTATCATTACTTGGGTATCCACTAAGTATATCATATAAATCCTTCAACTCTAATATGTTTAGTTCTATGAAATTAGATGAAGTAGCTCCCATATGATAAATAAGTGTGGACACTTCATCATAAATGTTTCTTACTCAATATTCATCCAAGGATTGGAATTTCCTCATAGTGAAGGAATCATTGACTCTTTTGAAGTTTTTTTTGCTCTAGAGTTAAATGAGAATAAATTTCATGTACTTGTGTGGATGCATATGAATTGGCTCATTGATTGAGACTAGGTACACTCTATGAGAATCCAAAGAGTACACCAAGTATGAGGGCATGAAGAATTATTTTGTAGTGTCTAATTTGATTGATTTTGTTGTAGGGCCTCACTAATTATTTATCCATATTTTATATATTATTTACCACTATACATGATATTCATTGCCATAAACATCCATGGGTATAAATTGATGGTGTTTCATTTTCTACTACCTAATTGAGAAAAGTTATAACGTTTGATATCTCTTATTTGAAGTATGATATATATAATTTATTTAGGAAATTATAAATATGGATTTTATTATGATTCAATAATGACACATTGATGGTGGTTATATACTTGTTAGTTTTTTAATCTTAGTAGTGTTATCCTAATAATACACTCATTCTTGCATGTGTGTTGTGAACTAGCATTCTTGTGATCATTACAATTGATTTAACATCTATTTTTTCCATCATAAAACCATCAATTGATTTTATCTCTTTGACCCTCATGTCACAGCACTAACTATAGGTGAATATTAAATCATGCCACTGTATTGACGTAGGAAAACTAGCCACTTTAGGAAGATCACTTTTTATCAAGTGAATAGTCATGGTACAATCCATTTTATATATTGATTTGATTATGGAATTATTATAGGTTAAAATACAGAATCTTATAATATCCAATATTCATAATGTTTCTATCCAAAACTAGAATGAATTGAAACACATATATTTCATTTTCACTAATTTTAAGATTTGAAAGGTTATTTTAGAAAGGATTGTAAATTAAGAAAATCAAAAGGTATAAAGTGTTGATGTGGATGAAAATAATAAAATATGGTGGTTATGAAATATATTATATCTCTTTGGAAAAATCCTAAGAATATATATTGCAAGCCTAGAATGATGTAGTGCCTTAGGCATAACAAAGCTCCCTCTAATTAAAATTTGTTAAAAATTTGATTCAACACCATTGGAAGCTACACCAATGGGAATTAATCTAAAAATTAGATATTTGTATAGTAATTATGTAAAAATTCATCTTGGTGGAATATAATGAGAGTTGGTTAGAGTTTAGGAGAGCATTGGGACAAATATTATGAATCAAATGAGTCATTTGGTGTGTTTTATATAGTTTCAGTGTGGGTTTTAATGTGAAACATCTAACATGTTGTGTCACATGCATGTGTATCATTCAACCATGTATATGGTCCATATATCCTCATAGGTGTGATAGATTCTATGTCACATCTACACATGAGTGTAATCAATACCTTGTGTTCATCACAACTATGGGGATGGGCATGTCATCCATGTATATGTGGGATACACATGGACATGACTATGGGAATCATGTTTTCACATATTGTGAGGCCTAGAGGTCAATATTACCTAACATTTTGGCCATATAGGGTGTGAAAACATGCTTTATTCTTTAAAAACTATTCTTAAATTTAAACAACTTCAAAAACTTGTAAAATTTATTACAAAAACTCACTTTTTAGTTTTTAACTTAGAATATTGTGACATTGATAGTTAATGTTGTTCCTAACTTAGATAAATTTGGACTTGAAAATTTTAGGGAATAACACTAATTAAATGACATCTTTTATTCTCATATTTATGAATTATACAAGACCTATGACTAGCATAATTTTAAAAAAATAGAAATAATAAAAGTTCAAATTTGAGCCCATAAATAGTATATCTCCAAAATATGGTCCAAAGGCTTACCAATGACATGGTTGAATTATAGAGAAAATGCATAAACATAAGAATAAATCAATGAATAATCCTTAGAATAGAAATTTTAATGTCCAAAGAACTAATCATCAATGGCATACTATGTCTAAATATTTAGGTGTGTCTATTCCTCTTGATAATGAAAATAAAACCAATAACGATGTTGGAAACACGGTGAGTTAACCATACTGACATTATCCACTTGGTGTAGATTGTACATTATATTTGAACATGATGAAATTAATTATTCTATTTTAAAATTAGTTTAAAACATTTTTTGAAAGGAAATATAGAATGTAGAGATAATACCTATACCTAAAAAATAATGTAAATCAAACTAAAAGGAATCCAAGCACTACCTTAGTTTAGAGGCTTATGAATTCCTAAGTGAAAGTGTAAATGAACTAGAAGTTAATTTGGATTAATTTCAATCATATCAACAATATAAAAGAGGAATCAAGTACATATTTAGGATTAAAATTAAAACACCTTTGAAAACCTCTACTCCTCCAAACAACACTCAAGTTCCACATGAATAAAATTATATAAATAACCCTCTTCCACCTAAATTACCTATCACATATTCAAAAAATAAGAACAATGCTCCATATACAACAACATACTAGCCTTTAGATCAAACAAAAATTGACACATCATTGTTGAATATTTAAATAAGACTAAATATAATATATCAACCTTTGAAATACTCCAAGTGATAGATCAAAAAAATTTGTTATTGAGAACATTGTTTTATCCAAGATGAAATGAAACTAATAAATTAGTTTATGATCGTGTAGCCATTTATTTATTTATTTATTTAAAAAAAATTACCTCTTCCATTTCTTTAATAAATTTAAATTTATGGAAAAAAACTTATAAAATTGTTTGGTGGATTTGGGTGCCTCAGGAAATGTAATCACATTCTTAATATGTTAAAAATTAGGATTGACTCTTGAAAAATAAAATAAGAAAGTAGTGAAACTATATAAAACAGAAGTTAATGTGTTTTATGAATTGAATCACATTTATATGTAGTTAACCTTAGATCCTAAGGTATAACTATTTATAATAAGTTATTGATACTCAAGTAATAGATATACATGGTGCATATGGTATCATTATTAGTAGAGAGAAATCCAAAGCATTGAATCAATGTAATATTTATCTCATATGTGGCTACCATGGTCTAGTTTTCCTAATCAAATAAAATTTAAGTGTTATGTTAGAAGTTTGTAGATCTAATTTATAGGCCTAATGATCGGTGGAGTATCAAAATTAAATAGTAGTTGAATGATCATTTGATAAAATTTGTACTATTATGTGGGTCTCTAATTCTCAAATTATATGGTCCTCATCCACTTGAAAGACTAATTAAATCCAATTTAATTAAAATAATATTAACATGGGATTCAAATATGAAAATGTGCATGAATTTCCATAGTGCCTTTCATACTCCATTTTGGGAATTATAAATCTTCTTTTCAATCACATGTAATTTCAGACCAATTATGATTGAAGATATTATACAACATGTTGAAAGATTCTTATTTTAAATACAATGATAGAATCAATGGGACCCTAGATGTTCATCTTCATCTGATGATGATCAAAGACTAGCAATTGGCCCTCAAATTCTCTATCTTATTTCTTCATTATTGACATCTTCTTAGTGCACATCTAATTTATTTAATGCACCTTACTTTATGTATATATATTATACATTATGTCTATAATAAGTCAATTACTTTATAGTTGTAAAGCTAAGGAAGTGATTGACAATGTTGGTAAAAATTATGATAATCATCACTCCTTATGCAATAAATAAGTGGTTTAAAAAGCATAGTGGTTATAAAGAATTATCAGAGCCTTAGTAATATTTGCCCTTAGGAATTCAATCTTGAAGAAAGAGCGTGCTCTTCACTTGAATTTGGGATTCTATGGCTAAAAAAATTCTTCTCATTTAAAGAAAGCTTTGCAATATCATAATTTTTAAGTAATTCAAAGCTGTAACCATTTGGCCATGAGCCTCAACCACTATTTTATCTATATACAAACTAAGATCCTAAAGAAGTTTGTCCATTTGGTATTAGAGCCAATAGTATGAAGAAGTAAATATAAGATAATATATAATTCAAATATATTTTCTAAGAACATAATTTATCTATTACCTTGTTATTGTTTAATTCATATCTAGGCTCATAAAATCCATTTTTTTAATATTTTGTAATAAATCATTATTCTGCTCATTAGTCTTTGGATATTTAGACACACTTGTAGTCACAAAAATTTATTACTAAATAATGGTGGAATTATCTCATGTTAAAGAAGAAAAAGGATTCAAGATTCTTAATGAGGTAGAAATAGAAGGATATTTCAGACTGAACTCTTAAAACCCTGGTGAAAAGGTGTTTGAAGCTAAAATTTCTAAATTACCAAAGATCAATGTTACCAAAGAAAATATTCTAGGTACTCTTGTTAATTTCAAACCTACTGATATTAAGCCATATAGTGTGTAAAAAAGGTCACACTTAGATTATAAGGGCAAAAATCTATTAATTTAAGTAATATATAAAGTACATATAAGTCAATTATAAAGCCCCATGTTAAAACTTTTGGGATTACCTTAGAAGATAAGCCAAAGAATAATTACCAGACCAATCTAATTTATGTCCTTACAAATTATAAAATCAAATATATAAAGTGTCATGAAGATGTAAAGTTTGTCCATTTTGTCCTGATACATGTCTATATTAAACCTTTTTTTCCAAATAATATTAATCTTGTTCATTATCTTACAATCTGTGATAGACATCAAATAATTTTTTCTCATACTTGTCAATTATCTAGTGTTTCATAGTTAAATGATAGACATTTTTGTTATGAAATTTATCCAAATCTATCAGTTAGAGTAAGAGACAAGGGGTGTATAGAAGTAAAAGATGGAAGCTTAGATTGTTGGGTTATTTTCTTCTATTTAAGGTCTTGAATTGTTTGGCCCATTTTAGTATGCTAGTTTTAATATTAAGTTTCTATATTCCATGACAAATACAAGTCACCCTATAATTATATAAAATATTCCATATGCTCACAGACTCAATGGTATAGTTCAATTGTAGAAGGGTTTCATTAACTCTATTCATGTACCCATAGAATGAAAACTTGACTGGTTGAAATATGTCATATCTAGAGATAAGCATGATAAGAGATATATTAATTTTGTTGATGGAAATAAGATACACATCCTGCTTAGGATCTTATCTCATAATATTTTTTCCAAGTATAAAAAATCTCCTAGACATAGTTTTTCTAGCCAGTCTATCAGAAGTACCCAAAAATGTAATTTAGTAGTTGAGATAGAAGATGAACATATTAACCAAGGGGATGATAAGTTACCATATTTATCCATGTCTAAATTAACTAGAGATAAAAATATTTAATTTTATCAAGAATATTATATTACAATTTACAAAGGTGGAAGATGGCCTCCACTAAAAGGATACCACAAATCTAAAGAAGGAAAAGTATATTATTTTTCTTATGTTTTTCAGCCCAATCAAGCTAAAGACAAATAACCATAAAATGAATTCAAACATATAAATTATATTTATATATTTAATTCTCATTTCTAAAATAGTTTTGATGATCTCTATCAAGATGTACAAATAATTAGATCATCTATAGATACTATTAATAATGTTATTAATTATGTGTCTTACCTTAGAACTACAGTCCAAGGTGTATATGATCATGTAGATAAATTCTTGTATATTTTCATTACTCTATTGATAATATTTATGGTATTCAAGGATATATAAATAAAATTTCCAAGGCTGTACATAATATTGATAGTCAATTTGACCAGCATGTCTAATGTCTTTGTTAGTTATAAAAGGAAGAAAAAAACAAGAGACACCATTGGCTTTGCCTTCAATCTCTGATAGCAAATTTCAAAAGATAAGCTTTGGACCTAGGTTATATGTTGCCTTGGTTACAAAACAACAATATAAACCTATTAATCCTATCAAAAAGAAATATGAACAATTAAAATTCCTTATATAGAGAGGTTACATTGCTATTCTGCCATGGTATCTAAAAATTGATGATCTTCTAGATCCATATCATAAAATTACTATTTGGTATAACTATTTTGAGTCCATAGTATTTGATGTTGGAAAGGATGAAACTAATACTATATTTATTGCTAAAAAATATTTGTGGGCTATTGTTGGATCTTGGTGGGATTGATTAGGTGAAACATTACAGAATACTTGGGTATTTCTTTAGGCTGCACCTATGAAAGTTTTGTGTGTCTTACTACTTAATAAATATTTCCTCTACATCTGAATAAAAATAAGAAAGAAGACAAATGGATATTTAGGATGAAGCTTTGGTGCTTATCATAGTTTAAATATTATGATAGTCAATTCAAAAAGTTTTCTTATTCCTCTAAATGTGCCCATTCTAATGGTGTAAAAATGTATTCTTAAATTCTTTGACTTATAATATTATTGATAATGTTTTTGCTTACTTATACCTTAAAAATATTTATATTGATAATTGTGATTTGGCTAACATAATTTAATTTTCTCACAACCAATTTTTAGCCCTTATTTCTAATATAAAATCTATTACTCAACTTGGTAAACATCAAGCTAGTCACCTTGTACCCAACTTTCCAAAAATTGCTCCATATGGCTATAATAAATATGTCTATAAGCCTCAATTCTAGATAAAATGAAAATGACTTGATTTTTGTAAACACTATTTTTGATGTCGCCATATGCCTACACCTAAACTTACATATCTACATCACTACCAATTTCCTCATCCTCAGTTTAATAAAATAATCTTTTTTATTTGTCATCAACCTAGCCATAAATCACTTGATTTTAACTATAAAAATCTTATTATTAAATATATTTACTCCTCAAATATAGTATCATGGTGGGATATAGTTTATTAAAATGAATATTTATATAAAAAAGATGAAATTTATGATCTAATCATTGAGGAATTTGAGGAAGAAGAAGATGATGCACAAGGATATAAGCCTAATGAATTAGATGCTTAAGTTGATGATTTAGAAAATGAGTATCCTACTTTTATGTAAATACATTAGAATTCCTATGGTGAAGAAATTTCTAGGAATCCTTGAGGAAGAATAAGAATTCCATGTGGACCTCTTATATCAGAATAGAGAGGAAGAAAAAACTATTTACCTAGAAGAGGTTAACAACCTTCACATTTTAGTCAACCTTTCTATGACACTATTATAAATGCTAGAATTGTGCTTTCTAAAAATAAAATATAGTTGTGTCAAATTTATTGTAAATTACTTGGTATGGAAGTAAATAATAGTAAGCTCAAAATATATAATCATATCAAAGATAAGATTATTGATTTCCCAGATCAATTAGATAAAAAATAGCTATAGGCATTCCTGGGAATTCTCAATTATGTAAATATTTTTTGTGTAGATAGTGGTGTAAATAGACATTGCTTATAATAATTTTCAAGTAAAAATTGTAAGTATGTTGGAATAAATAAAATAATAGAGCAATCCCAATAATTAAATAGAAAATAGCCAACCTTCTAGAACTTCTTGTTCTAAAAATAGAAGATTATGTATTATATACTAATGTTTTAGATGTTACTTGGAGATGAATCCTTTATTTCATATAAAATGGAAATGAATATGTATATTAATATGATAGTGGATTGTTTTTAAGTGATGTGAAAAAATGGATTTCTTTTGATAAGGAATTTTATGTAATGAAAAAATGCCTAGAGAAATTTGATTTGAAATTGATGCATGTGTCACATTTTGTGATAAAAACCAAATTTACCAAATTTATGACATTAAAAGAGGAAGATCATGGTATAAAATATGGTCAAGGTAAATATGTTCATTGGCAATATTATTGTAATTGTTAGAATTATACTACTCAACATATTTATGGCTAAGAAAATATAATTACAGACTGGTTGAGCATGAATCCTTCTCTATCTTACATGGATCAACAACAAGGTCCACAAAGACCCAAATTTATAGTTGAAAAAGTAAAATATACTAGGGTTGATAATCTTTCTCTTCCTATCTAAATGTAGTCATATAAAATGCAAATATTGGTAACTTGAGCATAGCTAGTTACACCTAACCCTTAGGTCCCTCTTTCTTACTTTCATGACCCTCTTAGGATTGTTTTATTGATTCCTAATCATTAATATATTTTAAAACTTAATCTTGTCTAATCCATGAGAAATCTATCCCTTAGGTCCCATTTTCTTAGGACAATAGTGCCACACTAGGACTATAGCACCAATGCCACTCTTGTCCACCTTCGATGTTGTTGTCCAAGCTCATTTTTGGCCCCAACATTCAATTCCTTCTAGTTTACCATCCTTATCCTTATTAGAATAATGTGATAAAATTAAATCCATTACCAATATATCCCTATAAAATTCCAATAAAAGATCATTTAGAAAGGGTTGGATAATATCATAAAGTAAGCAAGACTACTCAAGCACATTTCCCTATTCTTTGCATACAACCATCCAATACTATTTTTATCTTATTCTAATCCTTACACTAGTCCCCAGTCATCTTAATCACATATATTTTATCATTTCCTTGCATTATCATATGAAAATTACGCCAATAACTTTCAAAAGGAAAACTACATATGGCTTGATCCCTCTTCAGAGTATTAGTATGTAGGTAGTGTACCCACACAAGTAGTGTGGATCCACATCTAGTGAATATTACATATAATAACACCCCCTCTTATTCAAAATTGGTTAAATTATAATTAAATATAGGGTTTAAAAATAAAATCCACTCTACAAGGAGTTATATAGACTTATAGCTACTGAAACTTTAGAGACAGGGTCACACAAACCTAATGAACAAAAGACAAAAAGCTTAGATCCTCAGGATAGTAGTGTTAGATAAGGACTGTAGTGCTAGTGCCACTCCTATCCACTTTTATTTCTCATATCCAATCAAAAAAATAAAGTTATATTCCTATTTGTGAAGTGCATTAGGCCAACATAGTGAATCTCAAATCTTATCTCAGTTGGATCACCATAATTGAAGCTAAGTCATATTTTCTCCATCTTATTTCTATTTTTTAAAAAGATCTAATCACCAATAAATTTCACAAATTAGTAGCTTATTTACTAATTTATCAATCCATAACCTTTAACTAAATTAGGAATAAAATCCCAATATTCCCAAAATTGTTAAATCATTTGGTGAAACCGACTTACTTCCTTTATGCACAAAAACCTTAGAAACCCTAGGGTAAAATTATTACTTATTTTTACTATAAATTTCTAAATTTTTATTTGAATATTTAAATCAAAAATTCATTTCAACTTTTAAAATTTAGTATTAAATTTTAAACTAATTTATTTTAAACCCTAGTTTCCAATACTAGGTCTTAGCATTTTTCCAATAATTTTCTAAATTTTTACTAGCATATTAAAATAAGAAAATACCTTCAAAATTGAAAATTTAGTAGTAATTTAAAAAATATATATATTTTTCATAAAACCCTAGTTACACATACTATGTCCTATTCAACTAATTATTTTCCAATATTTCTCTAAAATTTTAATTTGGAATTAAAATAAAAAATCCCTTCAAAATTGAAAATTCAATAGTAATTTCAAAAAAAAAAAAATCTCAAAACCCTAGTTACACATACTAGGTCCTATTCAACCAAGCATTTTCCAATATTTTTATAAAATTTTAAATTGCATATTAAAATTAAAAAATACCTTCAAAATTCAAAATTCAATAGTTATTTCAAAAAAATAATCTCAAAACCCTAATTAAACATACTAGGTCTTATCCAATCAAGCATTTTCCAATAATTTTATGAAATTTTAGTTGCATATTTAAATCATAAATCCAATTTCATTTTCAAAATTCCATAGCATTTTATAATAATATCATTATCAAAACCCTATTTTCATTTATTAGGTCCCATTTTTTTCTTTAGGTGTCACCTTACATGTTTGTGAGCTTCGTATCCTTTTTATGCAATTTTCAGTTAACTATTTTTAGGATTTTACATTTCCTATATTCAATATCTTCTTTATTTTTCACTTTTCCTATTACAATTTTTTGTAAAAACTTGAATCAAATTTAACTTGTTTTCCAACTTTACCAATGGCTCAATATATCAGTTTCAATGAAACTAATAAAAGGTAACTTCAAAAACTCTTAACTAAACACCCTAACATGCAAGTTGACATGCTTAAAATACTACAAGAAGAGAAACAAAGAGTAAACAATGGTTAATCTTCCCAAACCAAAGAGAAACTAGTTATAAATGACACTACAAGGGCAACTATGTCTTAATAACCCCCTATAGTAGCCCAACTTGCCTCTATGCCACCTACTACAACTAGTACATCTTTGTCTTCTAATGTCGTATCCCTTGTGTAAAAGATAAAATATATTCAATCTAAGGTGCTACATCCTAATCAAGGTACCTTTAGACCTACACAAGTTTTGGATTCTTTTACTCTATTGCATACTCCATTATCACATCACATTGCTTTGACACCCTTACCACAAGGTTTGGTTCAACCCAAGCTTACTCTATATGATGGAAAGGGTGATTTAGAGACACATTTGAGAGCCTTTAACGTAGAATTCTTGGAATATGTCCCAAATGACTGGATACTTACCAAGCCCTTTCCATGGATCCTAAGGGATTGTGCTTTATAATGGCTCTATAGTTTATAGAATCAGTCAATCAATGCATTCGATCTTTTAACCGATATGTTCCTAGCTCATTTCAACATTAACATTGGTGATAGGTTTCATATGCTTGAGTTGTACAATAGAAGAAAATGTCAAATAAGCATCTCACATATTATGTTCTTCAATATAATACTTGGATAAGATGATTAGCCCTATGGATGATCAATAGTTGCAAGATCTCTTCAAATAGAGTCTCTTACTATCTTCAAATGAATAAATTATGTTCAAAAGGTTCTATTCCTTCACTAAATTGTATTACACACTAAAGGAAAGAGAAGTCAAGTTAATTTCAAAAGGCAAATTGAAGTACACAAGTATCTCAAAAACAACCACCAAGAGTAACAACAAAGTTCCATATAAGTCAAGGTCAATGATAACAAGACTTAGAATAAATCAATAGTTAATGAAAATTTATATCCCCCTTAGTGTGTGGTTTTATCAACACCTCCTTGATGCACATTTAACAATCTACCAATTTCTCCAATTAGAGTTTTATAGTAGTTATTGGATTGTAACATCATATATCTTCCTCTTATTTAGGAAGTTGATCCAACAAAGCCTCTTCCATGGGGATAGCATCAGCATGCATTTTATGAGTTTCATAGGGCACTAAGCCATATAATAAATAGATTCATTAGTTTAAGACACAAGATACAAGATTTAATAAATGGTACTCATATTGATCTTGGCACTTCAGTTGAGCTTCCTCAAGAAAAGAAAACATAGGATAAAGCTTTGAAAATCTTCTTAGATCCTTTTCCACAACATTTTAAATAAGAGATAGTGGATCAATTAGGGGTTCACCATGCATATCATGCACATCCTCTACCAAATACATTTAGGGAGCCTTCAGTCGAGTTGCATTCTTTTATCAACATGATTGGTGTATATAATTCCAAAATTATCAATAGACCTTCCATCTCCTTCTTAGAGTAGGAGATCGTTGAGGATGATATGAACTATCATGCACTATTTATTAGATTTCACATTCATAATAATCTTATTAATAGTGTTCTCACATATAATGGATCTTGTGTGAACATGTGCACTATGACATTATTATAGCATTTGGGATATTTAAAGTAGGGTATTACATTTATGGACATAGTTATCAGTAGATTCAATGGGCATATACAAATATTATTGGGTGAGATTGTACTTCCTCTAAAGTTTGGTCTAACACACGTGACCACACCATTCACTATTTTTACTAGTGTGGGAGTTTTTGATATGCTACTTGGTCGACCATAAACTCAAAAACTTTGAGTAGTACCTTCTAGAGTTTATAGATGCATGAAATTCATTCATGTTAATCAAGTTATTATAATTGGTGGAGTTACATATGAGTTACCACACCCCACTTCAAAGGCATCTTATATAGTACACTCACTATTTATAGTTCCTCTTGTAGTTTTGATTCAACCATAGTTGAGGCATCCATCACTAACATACAGAATTCATACACTTCCATAGTCTCAAGACTCTAGACATCTTCCATCTATAGTGTTCATACCTAGAGTAGTATCATTGAGATCTCATGTGTCTATTCATAGATCACATGTTCAAATAGCTTCCATTACTACTAGATGGGTCCTTAAGAGCCCTAAAGTTGCATCTACTTCTTAGAGTTATAGTGGGACCCCACAATTAGTTTTAACCTCAAAGATTTTAGATCATTTACAACATATACAACTTTTAGATCCATAGTCTCAACATTTCCATTATGCTTCATGATCACACATGATTCATCATATTGATATAGGAAACCATGATAGGGAGTCTCCCATGAGACTCATCAATTAGTATCATCCTTACCCTACTTACTTGTACATATTTTTTCAATATTTATCATACATAGTCTATATATGATTGCTTGTACATAGTTCATAAACATTTGAAATTTTTTAAAAAATGTAAATAATTCAAAAACACCAAAAATATTTTGATTATATGCATCATCCATGCTTTAAATTTCTACTGTCATGCTAGATTTACATCTACTATTCTATGTTATTGTTTATCATGTTAAGCATGAAATATATTGAGAGGGGAGGGTGAATTAGTATATTATATATCTTTTTACTTAATCTCATTTCTTTTCTTTAACCACTTATACAAACATTCAAGATATGCAATAAAACTAAAATAATAATTTGCACCACACAAGAGAGAGAGAGAGAGAGAGAGAGAGAGAGAGAGAGAGAGAGAGAGAGAGAGAGAGAGAGAGAGAGAGAGAGAGAGAGAGAGAGAGAGAGAGAGAGAGAGAGAGACCAAATTTTTACGTGGAAACCCAAAGTGGGAAAAACCATAGAGAACAATCTCAAGTATATGAATGAGCACCAACTTGTAGGAGCACAAACCCCTTTACCAAGCACCAACACAATAAATTTTTGTGAGCATCAACCCATAGGAGCACCAACCCCTTACAAATATTTGTGAGCACCAACCTACAGGAGCACCAACCCCTCTTGTGTATAAAACAAAACTATCTCTCAATGTTTCTTACTCAACAAATAATAGAACTCTACAATATCTCCTACTTTTCTCTCTTTGAAAACAAATATAAACCATGAACTCTCTTGCATATTATAAATAGATTCTCAAGCCTTTATTTATAGCTTTCCAAATGACATTTGGCATTCACCCTTTTTGACCCTTCAATCCTCATGAAAAATGGTACCAAACTTGTACGACCCTTTGTATCCTTGCATTTGAAAAGTCATATAGTGACCCTTCATAATAAAAAGCATCATTTCCTCTTTTATCTTTATCTTTGTGACTTTTTGTATTCCTCAAAGTGTCCCTTCATGAAAAAATGTGTCATACCTATTTTGTCTTCACATGGTGACTCTTGGAATTCCTCAAGATGACTCTTCATAAGAAAATGCATCCTATTCCTCTTTTGTCTTTTACCCCATGACTCTTTGACTTATCCATGGGCCCTCCTTTGACTTATATGCAACCAAAAATATATTCGTTAATATTAAATAAATATTAACGCACATTAGCCAAGATATGAATATTAAAAACACCATTAAATGCAATGGGGCCTTTATCACCAATAATGCTAGACATTTGACATCAATGACAATATTTTCAACAATATCCCCCTTTGTCATTGATGTAAACCTCAAACTAAAACTACCATAACCTAAAACCTACACATACTACCATCTAAAAAACATACAATAACTCTCGCTTACTATAGCAACTTGTACATATTTCCTGTACTTATTTCTACACCTATCCCTATTATTCTCTCCATTTGACGTCAATGGTAAAGGGCCTTCCTAGAGATAACACTTAGCTCTCCCTAAACTGATGTTGAACCTTAATGACAGGAAGTAAAATAAATTACTCCCAACTTCTCTCGTAGATAATTAAATATGTCTTTTGGTAGTACCTTTGTGAAAATATCTACAATCTACTCTATAGTACTAATATACTCCATCTTAACCTGTTGATCTATAACTTACTCTCTCAAGAAGTGATATCTAATGGGAATATGTTTTTTTCTTTAATGCATCACTGGATTCTTTAAAATATTACTAGTACTTATGTTATCACAAAAAATAGAAATAGGTTCATCATAATTTACCTTGATATCTTCTAAGGTTTGCTTCATCCAAAGCACTTGAGTACAACACAATACCACAACAATATATTTCTAATTTAGCTATAGAAAGTGATACTAAATTATGCTTCTTACTTAGCCATGATAATAAGCTATACTTGTACTCTTTCTATCATCCAAGCACCCTACCTAGTCTGAATCTATATAAGCAACCAAAGTGAAATCTCTACCTGTGGGATACCACAATCCATAATCCAATGTCCCATTGATATATATGAATATTCTCTTCACCAACTAAACATGTCTATCTTTTAGATTTTATTGATATCTTGTAACCATAATTATTGCATGCATGATATTTGGCCTCGATGTTATTAAATATAAAAGACTACCAATCATATATCTATACAAAGATTGATCTGTAATAGGTGAATCTTCATCTTTGCTCACCTTATTTCCTATACACATTGGTGTGCCAACTGGTACATAGTCCTCAAAACCAAATTTCTATAACATTTCTTTGGCATATTTACTTTGAGATATGAAAATTTATTTATCTGACTGAAATATTTGCAATCCTAATAAAAATGATAATTCTCCAAGCATAGACATCTTAAATTATTTTTGCATATTATCAAAAAATTCTTTTGTCATATTTTCAATATTTACTCCAAAAATGATGTCATCAACATATACCACAATAATAAATTGATGCTCACCTTATGTTTTGATGTACAGATTACTATCATCAAATCCTCTCTTGAAACATTGATCCTGCAGGTACTTATCAAGTCCTGCATACCAAGCTATGGGAGATTGTTTCAATCCATATAATTCTTTTTTCAATCTACATATATGGATACTAATATTTGAGATAATAAATCCCTCAGGCTACTCAATGTAGACCTCTTCTTCTAGATTCCCATTTAGGAAGGTAGATTTGACATCCATTTGAAACACTTTGAAATTTTTAAACACTACATATGCAAGAAACATTCTAATAGCCTCTAAAATTGCCACTAGTGTAAAAGTTTATTCAAAATATATTCCCTTAATCTGAGGATATCCTTTACATACTAATCTTGCTTTATTTCTGGTCACTTCTCCATTTTCATTCAACTTATTTCTATAAACACATTTTGCTCCTATCACATTATGATATTTTGGTCTAGGAACTAATTCCCAAGTATCATTATTTTCTATCTAATTTAATTATTCATCCATATCCCTAACCCAATGATTATCATGTATAGCTTCTAAAAAATATCTAAGCTAAATTTTGGATAACAAAGAGAAATCAACTTGCTCAGATTCACTTACCATCATTCTTCTTGTACAAATTTCTTCATTTATGTCCTCGATGATGTCACTTTCATTATAATTTATTAGAAAATATTTGGATGGAGTGTTGGTGTCCTTTTTATCCTTCTCATCTTCATCTGATTCTTCAAAATCTTCCTCTTTAATTATTTCAAGAATGTCTACTGGATCACTAATTCTTTGTGTTCCATCTTATTCTATCCTGACACTTGCACTTTCAAAAAAATTCTTGGTTCTTTTGTTATAAAATTTATAATATTTAATTTTGTAATAATAACTAAGAAATATACCTTCATCTACTATAGATTTAAACTTACCAAGTTTTTCATTAGTTCTCTTTATGAAGCATCTATTGCCAAAAACTCTAAAATAATTAATGGTTTCTAGTTTATCTTACCGTAGCCCATAAGGAGTCTTGTCACTATTGACTCTCAATAATGCTCTATTTTGAATATGGATTATTGTATCAACCACCTCTCTCTAATATTTATCTACTATATTGGATTCACTTAGCATGGTCCTCACCATCTCCTGAACTATTCTATTTTTCTGTTTAACTACTCCATTTTATTGTGGAGTTTTGTCTACTAGATAATGTCTCTTTATTCCATGGTCTTCACAAAATACAATAAATTTATCTAACATGAATTCTCCTCCTTGATTTGATTTTAGACACTTAATCTTCAAACTAGTTTCATTCTCAACTAATGCTTTGAATACTTTGAAATGTCTATAAGCTTCTGATTTTTTCTTTAAAAACATTACCCAAGTCATACATGAAAAATCATCAATTAGTAACATGAAATATTTCTCACCTTGTGTAATTTGAGTTCTCATAGGTCCACACAGATTAGTGTGAAAAATATCTAGCATTTGAGTGGTCGAGTACTCTTTTGTTTTAAACTACCTTCTAGCCTGCTTCCCATGCTAATAATGTTCATAAAGCATGTCAGATGGTTTTGTAATCTTTGGAATATTTTTGACAGCTTGATTCTTCCTAATGTTCATAAGATTATAAAAACTTATGTGCCCCATTCTCTTGTGCCATAGCCAACTTTCTTCAATCTGACTCAAATAATATCTTTGACCTTTGATGTCTGATAACATATAAAAATTATTGCCTATTTTCTAAGCATCTGCAACCAACACATCTAAATATTTTCTTCTAATTTCATAACCTTCTACATAAAACTTTAGTGTGTGCCCCTGATTATACATTTGAGTTACACTCAAAATATTATTCTCAAGACCTTCTACATATAAAACATTTTCAATTTTAGTTCTACCATTATCCAAACTTAGTGTTCCTTTTCCAACAATTCTAGTAGTAGTATTGTCTCCAAATTTCACTATGCCATCATTGATCTTCTTCAAAGTTATGAAATTCATATTATCTCCTATCATGTACCTCAAACATCCACTATTAATTAACCATGGATTTTCTTCATTTCTTGCATGCAAAGTTGTATTCACTGACATAAATTTTTTAGGTTATTTCTTTTGCCATGAACTTGTCTGAACTTTCTTCTTGATGAATAGAGCCTTGAAAATATGGTCCTTCTTGACTGACTCGAACATGCTTCTATAGTACTGAGCTATGTGTCTGAGGTTTTTTCACTTGTAACATATTATGGCCTCTTCATTAAAATATGATAGAGGAGCAAAAGAGTTGTGGCTTCTGCTTGACTTTGCATGAATTTCCTTCTCCTTATTTTTAAAATTGTTAGCCCTTTTTTGACATTCTATTTTCTTATGACCATATCCATTAAAATAAAAATAGTAACCATAAAAATAGGACCTATTTGTGTATCTCTAACCTGATTGGTTTTTATATCTCTATTCCCTCTAACCTTCTTTGTTTGAGATGTCCTCTGTATTCTTAACTTCTTCCCTTTTTATTTCTTCTTTTGTAAGAGCTTTAGCATAGCTCTTTATTTTTTCTTTGTCTATGAAATTAGTGACCTCTTATTTCTATTTTTTAAATATAATACCTATCTTATATAATATTTATCTTTGATTTTCTAATATCGTATTCAACATATTAGTGTTATTCTCAAATTTTGAATCATTCATTGCTCTGTCATTGATTACTTTATTTATTTTCTCAAGATCTACTTTTAAAGAAGTAATTTTAACAAAATACCTTTCACATTCTTTACTTACTATTTTCAAATGTGTCATTATATATTCTTCATTATTCTTAGCTTCTTCAAAGTGTGCTTGTAGATCTTCAATTATTTCTTTTGACTCTTTTTCATTTTTCTCAATTTGGAGCTTTAATCTTCGATTCTTCTTTTCAAGAGATTTTAAATATTCTAAGGTACAAATAAGTTCTCCTTCTAGATTGACTTTATCTTCATCCTATTATTCTTCTTGATCATCTATACATTTGCTTATGGAGGCATCTTCATGTATGGCCATAAATATAATCTCTTCTTTTAAATCACTGACTCCACTATCTTCAGCTGAGCTAGGATCTTTAGAATATAAACTCTTCTTCTCAAATCCCTTCTTGAATTTTCCTTTGAAATTCTTCTTGTATGTAGTCTTTCCTTCTTCATTTTCATCATTACCCTTATTTGGGAATTTATCTACAAAATATCCAATATTTCAACAATTAAAATATTTAAAAGGTAATTTTCATTGATATTTACCTGTGCCCTTTTTTGACTTGCAAATGAATAGAGCTCCATTGTCATCTTAATCATCATTAGAAATATTACTTGATTCTTGAATCTTAGCCTTCTCCTTCTTTGATGTGTTGAATGAAGTTTCTCTCTTTGAGGGTTTATCTTGTTCGGTCCACATCTCATATTCTATAAGAATTCCATGAAGCTTATCCATCTTTAGCTTGGATAAATTCTTCATCTCTTCAATTGCCAAAACTTTTGCATCATATCTCAATGGTAGATATCTCAAAAAAATTTGAACCATAGTTGATTCTTCTAAGTTTTCTCCAAGACCTTGAATCTGATTAACTATTTGATCAACACACAAAAGATAACTTGTTATATTTCTTCCTCTTCCATCTTCAAATTCTCAAACTATCTTCTAAAATTCTAAAGCTTAGCTTACTAAACCTTTCCATCACCTTTGTAAATATTCTCAAGTTTTACCCAAGTTTCATGAGCAGATTTACATTGCATAACTTTAACAAATTTTGATTCACATAAAAACACTTCAATAACATTTAAAACTTTAGCATTATTTTCACTTTCCTTCTTTTTTGCTAGAGTAGTTACAAGTGTCTATGGATCTTCATATTCCTCCACCACTACTTGCCATATGTCAAATCCAAGGGACATTAGATAAGTCTTCATCTTTATGCTCCAAAAAACATAATTTATCCCATCAAACAAAGGTGCCTTATTTGTAGAAAATCATTCATGTGATCCAGCCATCATGCTTTCTTGATCTGCCTTCAAGCTATAAAACTTTATCAAAAGGAACCTAATCTGATACCAATTATTAAGCATGAAATATACTAAGAGGGGGGGTGAATTAGTATATTATATGTCTTTTTACTTAATCTAATTTATTTTATTTAACCACTTAATCACACATTCAAGATATGCAATAAAACTATAATAATAATTTGCACCACACAAGAGAGAGAGAGAGAGAGTAGATTTTTACATGGAAACCCAAAGTGAAAAAAAACTATGGAGAACAATCTCAAGTATACGAATGAGCACTAATTCAAAATACAAAGTTCACAAGCACCAACTTGTAAGAACACCAATCCCTTTACTGAACACCAACACATCAACTATTTGTGAACACCAACCCATAGGAGTGCCAACCCATAGGAACACCAAACCCTCTTATGTATAAAGCACAACTATATCTCAATATTTCTTACTCAACAAATGATATAACTTTACAATATTTCTTGCTTTTCTCTCTTCAAAAACAAATACAAACCATGCACTCTCTTGCATATTAAAAATGGCTTCTCAATCCTTTATGTATAGCTTTCTAAATGACCTTTGGCATTCACCCTTTATGACCCTTCAATCCTCATGAAAAATGGTGCCAAACATGCATGACCCTTCATATCCTTGCATTTGAAAAGTCATATGGTGACCCTTGATAAGCAAAAGCATCCTTTCCTCTTTTGTCTTTATCTTGGTGACTCTTCGTATTCCTCAAAGTGTCCCTTCATGTAAAAATGCACCATACCTTTTTTGTCTTCACATGGTGACTCTTGGAATTCCTCAAGATGATTCTTCATGAGAAAATTCATCCCATTCCTCTTTCATCTTTTACTATGTGACTCTTTGACTTCTCCATGGTCCTTCTTTTGACTTATATGCAACCAAAAATATATTCATTAATATTAAATAAATAATAACACACATTAGCCAAGATATGAATATTAAAAACACCATTAAATGCAATGGGGCCTTTATCACCAATAATTCTAGACCTTTGACATCAATGACAATATTTACAACATATCAATTTATCTAAATTACCATGATTTACTTGATCTCCTTTGAGTGTGCATAGTGACATCCAAATATTTGATTACTTTACCCATTGAGGGGGCATCCTAATTCTACATCAAGACACACACACACACACACACACACACACACACACGTGCACACACACACACACACACACACACACACACACACACACACACACACACACATACCCACTAGGGTCATCTTCTATATGACTACACCATCTAGGTTATGTCATTCCTACAACACACAATCTAATTATCATGTTGATGTACATTACTTACTAGCTTACACAAATTACTCTATTGACACTCACCAGTATATAACACTTATGTATTTCCTAGCATATACCTAGTCGTGTACTAACATGTCTTGCATACTTTCCCTCTTTCTTTGATTAGTTAGATGTGATTGTATTTCTATTTATTACATGCTTTCCTTTCTTGCTTTGTGTAGCTATATATGATTACATTTCTTAGTTCATGTTTTGTCTCTAGTATGTGCTTTAGGACATTTGTAAATATCCTTTGCTTCTATGTATTATGTGTCCCTTAGGAAATTTTCCAATGTCCTTTACGTTTATGTCTTGTATGTTCCTTTGGACATTTTCCAATGTCCCTTGTATGTACTCTTCTATATGATTGTGTATTTTATGCCAACCTTACTTGTTTTAATTATATGTGTATGTGGCATTTGAACATGCCTTATATGTTTTCTTTCCATTTTGAGTGACATGTGTCCATGTCCCTTGTTTGCTTGGCCCCTTGGCCACCATTTTATTCTTCTTATTTCTTACCTTGTGTGCTTGTTATTTGATTTATTCTCATTACTTACAATGCCATGATTCGGATCATGCATTTATCTTGATTTTCTTAGATGTCATGATGGACATCATATTCCATCCCTCCAAATAAAAATTAACAACTAAATAGACTTTCATTTCCATTTTAGTACGTTTCAAATTATTTTACATTGTTATATCTATCTAGGCATAACCCTGTTGATCTAAAAATCTCTCAATATAAACCATGATATATCTTGTCAATTATCATTGCTATATCACATATATTGTAGCATAACACACATAAAAGGCTCTTTATTCTAAAGGAAATCATTGTAGGGTATCCATTCCTACCCTCATAATAGGGGGAAATAAATATGTGTTTTATCACAGAGATCAAAGCTCCTATCAACTAAAAAATCTAGTTTTAAAACACTTAAAACAACAACTAGACATCAAACTAGTAAAAATAGACTAGGTAAATAGTGAAGAATCCAGAATAGTCATCATATTTAGCCTAGGAAAATAGTGTTGAGACTATACTATAGTTCCAATGGTGTTACTATCCATTTCTAGAGCTTTTATCTAAATAGCAAAAAACTAGAATTTCTAGAAGCAGGTAGAAAAGTAGGTTCAACTACAGATCTACACAGCCAGACCAGTTCAAAATCACAAGGTCTAGTACATATTTTGCTCAATGAATATAGATATAGGGGGAATCAAATATGACATGATGGCTATCACTTCTAGTTTTAGATACAAAAATTGGTATAACTTCCAGATTAGAATCCATATTCCAAACATCAGTGATTGGGGGCAATATGCATGACACATTTTTTTAATTTTCTATCAGAGTTCAATATTACCTATGCATTCTTAGTAGTTACATGCCTTATTATATTTTTATTTGGTTGGCATTATTTCATAGTGGATTTCACACAAGGCTAACCTCTACATTCTTGAGTTTCTTAGTGGATTCCACATAATCTAAATTCTTAGTTTTGGAGTAGCTTTCATACAAGCCTAATATCCATCTTTCAAAATGGCCAAGAGTGGCCTAGTTTCTATCATACGTTTGGCTATCCATGATGACATTTTTATATCAAATTACATGCATGGGATTCAAGATCTAGCTTGTATGACATACATTTCATACTGGTATTAGTTCATAACTTCACTTCATATGGCAATGATGGAGCCAAATGTTTAGCTAGCCTTTGTATTATTGAGCCACCTCTTAAGAGGGATTAGAAACATAGTCCAAAAATCAATAATCACATGCATGACCACCTATCTTCATTTAGTAGGTGGTAAAGGATCTAAAAGGCTATCATTTGCATTCTTTATCCATTTTTTGGGGAATTGAGAACTCAACTCTATTCATGATATTACTCTTGGTACAACATCATCCATCATTACTTAGCATCACTCATCATCACAATAGGTTTTGTATTGATCCACATACTCAGTGAGGTGTATTTGTTCCTTTATCTTCCTCTCTCTTACCCAATTTTGTGTGTTCTTATTTTAGATATAGTGTATCTAGTAAGAACTAATCTACTCTTTTTTTATTTTGTTGATTCACACTTCACAACATTCTCTCTCTATGCACACCTAGAATCACATAATATTTATGAGCTTCACCCTTGTAGGTAAGTTGAGGTATGCTTTCTATTTTTCCTTTATCCTAGTATTTCACATTTTTGTATCACTAGAATAAAGGGGGCCAAATTTGGTCATATAAAATTCAAAAATTGGTAAATTAAGAATGAATAGTGACATATAACCCTTAGGTCCCTCTTGAATTCTCTCATAACCCTCTTAGTTTTTTTCACTGATTCCCAATCATCCATAACCTTTCAAAATTTATCCCAACTAAGTTAGGACCCTCTTTTCATGACCAATCCATCCACCTAGGTCTCGTCTGCTCAGGACAATAGCTCCACACTAGGACTATAGAACCAATGCCACTCCTATCTAGATTTAACACTATTTTCCAAGCTCATTTTTATCCCCAATGGTCAATTCCTTCTAGCTTCCCATCCTTGTCCTTGCTGACCTAACATGAGCAAATTTAATCCATGACTAATAGATCCCTATAAAATCCCATTCAAAGATCATTTGGAAAGGGTTGGAAAATATCACAAAGTAATAAATAATATAAGCAAGACTACTCATGCACATTCCTTATTCTCTACATATAGTCATCTAATACTATTTCTAGCTTATTCAAATCCTTAAACTAGTCCTTAGTCATCTCAAGCACACCTAGTTTAGCATTTCTCTACATTATCATATCAAAATTTTACCAAGTAATTTTAAAGAGAGAACTACATATGGCTTGATCCTTCTTCAGAGTTTTTGTATGCAGGTAGCATGCCCACACAAGGGGTGTGGATCCATGTCTAGTTAATATTACACACAATAACCCCGCCTCTTATTAAAAATTGGTCAAAGTATAATGAAATATAGGGTTTGAAAATAAAATATTCTCTAAATGGAGTTCTAAAAACTTCTAACTATTAAAACTTTAGAGACAGGGTCACATAGACCTACTGAACAAAACCCAAAAAGCTCAAATCCTCAAGATAGTAGTACTAAACAAGGACTACAACACCAGTGACACTCCTATCTAATTTTGATGCTATTTTCTAATTAGAAAAAAAAGTTTATAATCTTGTCTATGATAGTGTCTAAGGCCTACATAGTGAATATCAAATCTTGTCTCAGTCAGATTAGCATATTTTAAGTTAAGTCTTATTTTCTCCCTCTTATTACTATTTTTAGAAAAACTCTAATTACCAATAAATTTCAAAAATTAGTAGATTATTTATCACATATTATTTACTAATTTATCAATCCATAGCCTTTAGCTAAATTATGAATAAAATCCCAATATTCCTAAAACTATTAAATCACCAAACATAAATCTTTAGATATGGAGTAATAGAATGGTATCACAAAATATCTAGGCATATCCAACAAGAACTAATATCTTATAAGGCATGTAGTATAGAATATTTTGTCTTGTTTAATCATTTGAAAATTAAAATATTAAATTCTAAAGCTCTATGTCAAAATTTTGTAGATCTAATTTAAAACCCTAACTATTGGTGGAATATCAAAACTAAAGCATAGTTTAATGATCATTTGATCTAGTTTTTACTATTATGTGGACCTCCTATTCTTAGATTATATGGGCTTCATCCACATGAAAGACTAATTTCATCCATTATAATTAGAATAAGATTAACATGGGATTCAAAAATATAAATGTGTATGAATTCCCGTAGTACCCTCCATACTGCATTTTTGGAATTACAAATCTTCTTTTGAATCACATGTAATTTTATTCTAATTATGAAAAAATATATTATGCAAAATGATAAAAGTTTATTATTTTAAGTATAAAGGATGAGTCAGTCGGACCCTATAAGTTTATCTTCATTTGATGATAATAGATGACTTGCACTTGGCCCTCAACATCTATATCCTATTTCTTCATCATTAGCATCTTCTTAGTGTGCATCTACTTTATTTAGTGAACCTTAATTTATGTTTATATATTGTACATTATGTCTATAATAAGTCAATTACTTTATATTTGTAAATTTAAGGAATTGATTGACAATGTCAACAAATATTACAATAATCTTCACTACTTATGTTATAAATAAGTGGTTTAGGAAGTGTAGTGGGCATAAAAAATTATTAGAGCCTTAATAATCTTTGCCCTTAGGAAGTTGAGTGTGAAGAAAGAGTATGCTCTTCACATGCCTTTAGGATATTTTGAATTAAAAATTTCTTATCCTTTAAATAAAGCTTTGTAATATCTAAATTTTTAAGTAATTCAAAGCTGTAACTATTCGACCATCAACGTCCACCATAAATTTATCTATATACAGACTAAGATCCTGAAGAAGTATGTCCATTTTTTATCAGAGCCAATAGTATGAAGAGGTATATATAACCTAATATATAATTCTAATCTATTTTACAAGAACATGATTTATTTTTTTCTTTGTAATTATCTAATTCCTTTCTAAGAGCATAAAAGTCATTATTTTAATATTTTATGATAAGGCATTATTTTGATCATTAGTCTTTGGATATTGAGACATACTTGTAGTCCCAAAAATTTATTTCTAAAGCATGGTAGAATTCTCTTGTGTTTTATAAGAACAAGGATTCAAGATCTTTAATAATGTAAAAGCAGAAGGATATTTTAGTCTAGACTCTCATAACACTGGTAAAGAGGTGTTTGAAGTTGAAAGTTTTGAAGTACAAAAGATAAATGTTATTAAATACAATCTTCTAGGTACTCTTTTTAATTTTAAACCTACTGATATTAAGCCATCCAATGTGTTCAAAAGGTCCCAATTAGATTCTAATGGGAAAAAATCTATTATGTAAATTCCTATATAAAAATACATACAAGTCATTTGTAAATCTCCATGTTAAAACCTTTGAGATTGCCTTAGAGTATAAGCCAAATAATAATTACTAGACTAATCTAATTCATATCCTTCCTAGTTATGAAATCAAATATATCAAGAGTCATGAAGATGTACAGTTTTTCAATTTTGCCCTGATATGTGTCTATATTAAACATTTATTTCCAAACAATATTAATCATGTTCATTAGTTTGGAATCTATGATAGATATCAAACAAATTTTTCTCATGCTTATCAATTATCTAGTCTTTCATAGTTAAACTATGGACATTATTGTTATGAATTTTGTCCAAATGTATCAGTTAGTACAAGAGACAAGGGGTGTATAGAAGTAAAATATGGAAGCTTAGATTTTTGGGGTTTATTTTCTTTTGTTTATGGTTTTGAAATGTTTGGCCCATTTCAGTATGCTAGTGTTAATATTTAGGTTCTATATTCAATGACAAATACAAGTCACCCTATAATTATAGGAAGTCTTCCATATGGTCACAGACATAGTGGTACAATTCAATTGCATAAGGGTATGGTTAACTCTATTCATGTACCCATAGAATGGAAACTTGACTAGTTGAAATGTGCCATGACCAGAGATAAGAATGATATAATTTCTATTTATTATCTTGACAAAAATAAGATACACATCCTATCTAGGAGCATATATCATAATATTTATTTAAATCATAAATAATCTCCTAGACATAGTTTTTCTAGCCAGTCTAGAAGAAGTAATCAAAAAGGTAATTTAGTAGTCAATCTAGAATATGAAAATATTAACCAAGGGGATGACAAGTTCCCATATTTATCTATGTATACATTACCTAGAGATAAAACTCTTGAATTTTATCATTAATATGATCTTACATTCTATAAAGGTGTAATATGGACTCCACTAAAAGGATACCACAAATCTAGAGAAGGAAAATTATATTACTTTTCTTATAATTTCTAGGCAACCTGAGCTAAAGGCTAAGAGCCATCAAATGAACTCAAACAAAAAAAAATATATTTCTAGATTTAATTCTAATTTATAAGATAATTTTGATGATCTCTATCGATATGTATAGATAATTTTATCATCTATAGATACTATTAATAATGTCAGTAATTATGTTTCTTATCTTGGAAATTCAGTCCAAGTTGTATATGGTCATGTAGATAAATTCTTGAATAATGTGTATTACTTTGTTTATAAGATTGATGGTATTGAAATATATGTAAATAACATGTCGAACACTATACATAATATTTATAGTCAATTTGACCAACTTTTATAGAGTCTTTATTTGCTAGAAAAGAAAGAAAAAAGAAAACAAGAGACACCATTGGTTTTGCCTTCAATATTTGATAGTGTATTACAAAAGATGAATTTTAGACCTAAGTTAAATGATACAATGGTTAAAAAACACCAATATAAACCTAATAAGATTGTCAAAAATAAATATTAATAATAAAAATACCTTATGTAGAGAGGTTACATTCTTATTCAACCATGTTATCTAAATATTGATGATCTTCTATATCCATATCATGAAATAACTAGTTGCTATAATTGTTTTGAGTCTGTAGTAGTTACTAGTATAATGGATGAAGCTACTATTATTGGTCTTGCTATAAAATATATTTTGGGTATTGTTAGAACATTGGTGGGATTAATTAGGAGAAACATTACATAATACCCAGGTATTTCTTTAGGCTCAAACTATGAAATTTTTATATGGCTTAATGCTTGATGAATTTTTTCTTCCACATCCCAATAAAAATACAAAAGAAGCTAAATGGATAATGAGGATGAATCTTTTTGACTTATCATAGTTTGAAGATTATGCTAAGCAATTTAAAAAGGTTGCTTATTCCTCTAAATATACCCATTCTAATGTTGTAAAAATGCATTTCTAAAATTATTTTCCATACAATATTGCTAATAACTTTTTTTTTTACTTACAAATTAAAAATATTTCTATTGATACTTGTGCTTTGGTTGAAATAATTAAATTTTCACTCATCCAATTTTTATCCCTAATTTTTGATATAAAATATATTACTGAACATGAAAAACATCAAGCTAGTTGTGTTGCACCCAACTTTATTGAAATTGCTTCATATGGCTATAAACAATATGTCTACAAGCCTAAATACTAGATAAAATTCAAACACCTGGATTTCCTCAATTTCTATTTTTCACATCACTATATGCCTCAACTTAAACATAAATATCTAAATCATCACTAATTTCCTCATCCTCAGTCTAATAAAATAATCTATTATATTTTATTAATAACCTGGCCATAAAGAATCTAATTGTAAATGTAACAATCCTACTATTAAATTTGTTTACTCCTCAAACCTAGTAGCATGGTGGGATCTAGTTGATGAAAATGAATATTTACATGACTAATATGAAATTTATGAGCCAATCATTGAGGAATTTGAGGAAGAATAAGATGATGCACAAGTATATCAGCCTAATGAATTAGATGCTATGGCTAATGATTTAGAAAATCATTATCCTAATTTTATGCAAAGACCTTAGACACCCTCTAGTGAAGGAGGTTATAGGAATCCTTAAGGAAGATGAAGAGGTCCTTACAAACTTATTTTATCAAAATAGAGAGGAAGAATAAATTATTACCCAGGAAGAGGTTAATAACCTTCACATTTTAATTGACCTCTTACCATCTATCCTCTAATTTCATTACCATTAACATTTCCTAAAGTTTTAGAGATAATGACTAATGGATGAAATACAAGTTTAGTTTCTTACTCCCTGATGAAGCTATGACAATAATATTTGCACCTAAATGGGATGAATAGCTCCTTAGTTATGAATACCATTATACAAAATAAGTTAGATAAGAATAAATTTATGATATAGAAGTTGAAACTACTAATTGGGAACTTGTCTAGTATAGAGTGTGGTGGGGAGAAGAATCATATTGGGAGGATGGTCTTCACCCTACCAGACAATATGCAAAAAATTTATATCTAGCTAAATGAAGAGTGGTATGTTCAATAATTCCTATATAAATTGAACCAAAACCTACATATATAGCTCAATTGATAAATGGTAGGTATACACAAGTTATTTCATTTTAGATAAATGATAATCGAATTGATGCTCAAGTTGATAATGGTGCTTCACTTTCATTCTATAAATCAACTATATTAAATTTTTGGGAAGGATTAGGTGAGAAACATATCTAAAATTCCCTAGATATTCAAGTAAATGAGTTTACTTGTAACAATTATAAACATCAAGATCCCATGATTAAATAGGTTAGGACTTTTATTATAATTTTTTTGCTCATGATGAGTTACCAGTAGACTATCTACTAGGAAGAGAATTTATAGATAAATAATCACCATATGGTAGTACCCTAAAATTATTTTATTCACTATCAATAGACACATAATTAAATATCCTAGATTATTCTATGCTACAAAATAATATCTTAGTAACATGGATCTTAGGCAAGCACCACATAATCCTTTCCTAAATGAAATTGAGAAAATAGGATATAAAATAAGAAAAGATATATGTTCCAATGACCCTAAAAAATTTTGTAAAAAATCAATGCCTACCAAGTAAATTAAATTGGTAGAAGGAAAACAAATGAAGATAAGAAATAAGATTCCTATCCTTGCACAAGACTATCAGGATATGCAAAAGGCTATTAAAAAATTACTAGATGTTGGTTTGATTGAGTCTAGTACATCTTCTTATTGTTGCTATGCATTTATGGTTAAAAAACATTAAGTGAAAAATAGGGGTAATAAGAGAATGATAATAAATTATAATCCATTAAATTCCATTACTCTACCATATCCATATCCTATTCTTGATAAGTCTTACTTAATCTAGAAAGTTGTAAATTGTCAATATTTTTCCCAATTTGATTACAAATCAAGATTGTATCAGATAAGGGTAAAAGAGAAAGATCAACAAAAGACAACAATAAGTTTTTCCATTTTTACATTTTTAGTGGAAATTAATTCCTTTCGGTCTTATGATTGCACCTACATACTTTCAGAGTTTTATGGACAAAATATTTACATGTATGAGAGATTTCCTCCATGTATATATTGATGATATCCTGATTTTTAGTCAATAACTTAAATATCATTTACAACATTTGAGGAAATTCTATGACATTGTTTCTTATAATTATTTCATCTACTAAGTAAAAGATAAAATAAATTTCAATAATTTTGATTTTAAAATTATAGTATTTTTTTAGACAAGTTTACTTGGGAAAATATGAGTGTCAATATGTTAACCATACAAGAGGAAGCAAAGAATATGAGTGATTTACTTAAGGATGGAGTTGTAAAACTAAAATATATTGACAAAAAGGATGCATGTTTTATATCTAAAATATTTACATCACAAATTATTTCTCTTATATCTAAAAACTTAAATCATTGTGAAGAATTTGAATAATGTATTCGTCTAGTGTTCCTCTCAATATTTCAAATGTAAAAAATAAAAGTAGGTAATCTTGAATATGGTAGTCTAGATAAATAAAAAAATAGATATTAAGATACTTCCATTTATAATATCCATGTATCTACTTCAACTGATGGATACATGATTAAAATAAGTAAAGGATCATTTTCAAATGAATAAAGAAGTATATACACTATGGATGTCAAAAATAACATGAATTAACGTGACATTTTTGTAACACTAATGTCATAGAGTCATTAATGAACAACTAAAATTTTTATTAGCTTCCTCAAAGAATGCATTATTACTAGGTTTGGAAAACCATTTCCACTAGTATATGATAATGGCACTAATTTTTCCTCTTTAAAGTTTATTGAGTGGGTGTATGACAATAAGTTAATTCTCAAATTTAATTCCAATTATTATTTTGAAGATAATGGTGTTGTTGAATCTATGAATAAATATTTACTATATGTTATTAATAAAATATTGGATAATAATCCTTGATATTGGCATAATATGCTAAAGTATGTAATTTGTTATAATATGATTAAGTCATCCCTATGCATGTCTCCATATAATCTAGTGTATGATCAAGACACAATTTTTCCCATAAATCTAAAAATTCATACTTTGGAATTCATGATATATTACCTTGAAATAGATGATAGAATTAAAGCTTGACTACTAAATCTGATACAATTAGAATAAAAATTAAATTCATCCTTGATACACTTTAGTAAACATAAAAGAGTTGTGAAATGATGGTTTTATAAGAGATATTTACTAAAATCCTTTAGGATTGTTTATTTATTTTTACTTTGGGATAAGACATGTGATTAAAAAAAGACAACGTAGAAAATTTGATGTTCTTTGGTTAGGTCCCTTTCATAATATTAAATAGTGGATGATAATGAATTCAAAATATATATTTTAATATTTAAGTATGTCCCATTACCTATGAATGGGAAATTATTCAAACACTACTTTCAAGCATGATTCAGCCTAGCATTGTCTTGTCTATAGTTTTACTTTATTTTTATTGTGGTTTGATGTTTTAGGTTAGATTTTTTTTGTTTTGTTTTTATTTAGTATTTGTATCTACTCTACATCATGTATTTTAATGAATCCTATGATTACCTTAGTGTTACAAGGAAAGGGTTGTTTTAGATTAAGGTAAAAATAGGTTTTGAAGGGACCCCGAAACCCTGAAACAAAGGGAGAAGGATAAAATAGTAACGTCCACAGGCGAAACCTAAAACCTAATTCAAAGAAGTATCAAAATTAGGTTTTACATGGGCCTGAAACCACCATTAAAGATAATCAAAAGACTAACCCCAGGTTTTTTAGAGACCTGGAAACTCCATAGTGATAAGGAAACAAAAAACCAAGAAATGGAACAAGATATTACATCCAACTAAAAGAACCAGGACCTATTCTTCTAGTTCCAAAATCATCTTCACTATTTCCTTACCTTTCACAGCAGTGTCCTGAATGGCTGTAGCCACTGACGTGGATCCCTCTTGCATTGCTTTCTTTCTTGAGCTCTGTCTTGTTCTCTTGCTAGACCCCTCCAAGGATTTGATTTCCTCATTTTCTCATTTTCTAATGTTTACAACAGCTGCACATATGCTAGAGGTAACCTCCTCCATCTTCATTTTTCTTTCCTTAATGAGTTCCCTTAGGTTGTTCTCATAGTCTTTGAGTTTGATAGGAATATCCCTCATCTTATTTTCCATGTTATTGATTTTATTCTAAACTGCTTCCTGGTTACGTTCCATTATTTCCATTTTCTTCTTGAGTCCCATTATCTCCTTATACATCCATGAGTCAAATTGAAGGATAGCATCTGCTTTGCATTTGGACAAGCTCATAGGGGGTGCCTCCCGTCATTCTACCTTATATCACTCCAATATTTTGTGTTCTTTTTTGGACTATTTTCAACTTCTTCCATATGATCCTCCCTTTCCATTCATTTTTGTTCCTTAGTTTCAACAGGGCTTTCATTTTGGTTACAATCATCCTTAACTTGAGCTCCCATTTCCATTACTTGGTTGGAAACTTGAACTAGATTTTCCTTCTCATTTTTTGAAGCATGGTCCTCAAAAATATCATCCAAATCTTTATCAGTTTCCCCTAACACTTGTTGGTTTGCCTCAGGATCATGGTTACTATTTTCAATTTTTCCCTCTATAGTGACTCCTTTCTCATTCTTGTCTTGAACTTCATCTTCCTCACTGGAGCTTGATTTCCTACTTTCTATTCCTCCCTCTTCCTCCATGCTCTCCTCCTCAGAACTTTCAGTGCTTTCCCACTCTATTTCCTCATCTGCAATCTAATTTTTAAAGCTAGGGGATTTGGATTTAGCTTTTTATTTCCCTTTTACTATTTTGTTCTTGTTACTCTGTAAGTCTTTATTTTTATCCGAATAAGGGTTTAGTACAATGGCCTTGTTTTTGTAGTGACCTTCAATTATTATAATTAATCCCTCATGCAATATAGGATGAGAATCCTTTTTCCTATGAGCGAACAGACTTTGGAGCAAAGAGAAACACAAATGGAAAGGAAAGGAGATTCTTACTTTGTGTCTGAAGTGATTAAGAAATACAAAGTGAAATTTGTGGACTCTTTTGCTTCTTCCATCAAGTATGAAATACTCACGGATACAGCATAAGATGTCTCTCCAGATTCCCTTAATCTGCTCCAAGTCAAAAAAATCCCCACTCTTTTCCAACTGCTGCTCCTCAACATCCATCTTTGGGAATTTGCAAAAAGCCTCATTTGAAATGCTGGTCTACTTTGAGAATTTTATTCCCTCCATTGGAAGCCCCGTGACCTCCGCTATGAATTCCTTAGTGAGATTCACCATGATGCCGTGGAGGGTAACCCTATTGTTAATCCAATTTTTGAAAAAAGCCATTATAATATGGGGTTTTGAACCATGTAGCCATTCCATGTATCTCACAACCTTCCCTCTCTGAAGGATCTTCCAGACATCTTGTTTTGCTTTCCACTCTTTGCATTTTTTGGGTTCCTACTTCCTTGGTTCTCCTTTCATTTTGTGAACCATACAAATATCCTGTAACACCCAAACACTGTAAACTAAGCAATGAGACCAACTATTACCAATTTGGAACAAAACTCACCTTTTTTTGGCACGTTTAGAATCCACTTCACGTACTCTTGAACATTTCTGTTTAATGAGTGTAATCCTTTCTTTGTGAGGCCACTCCGCCAAATCATTGATTTTCTATTCCAAGCTGATCTTTCCCTCCTTTGCATGAATTGCATCATGATTAATGAGCACTCTAAGATCCACATTATTTTTTAATGTATCCTGCCAACTCACCTTGTGTCCTGTTTGAACTGCGTGATTTGCTATCCAATCAACAACCCTGTTGGCTTCACGGTAAATAGGGTGATAGTAACTTTCTCAAATTTTTGAATTAAGGTTTTCATTTCCATCACCATAGCCTCTATAGACCATGAAATAGAATTTTTATTGTTTAAAATATTTATGATATTCAGGGAGTCCCCTTCCAGCCATAATTTACAATATCTCAATTCAATAGCTAGTTTGATGGTTTGAAGGGCTGCAGAAGCTTCATCAATATGACAATTCGACTTACCAATGGGAACAGAAATAACATCAATTACGTTTCCCACATGGTTTCTCAAGACTCCTCTGCATCTTACATATCTTGGGTTCCCTTTAGCAGCTCCATCAAAGTTTCCTTTGATCCACCCATGAGGGGAGACGTTCCAAGTAACACCTAATCTTGGATTTTTAGTTTTTACATTAGGCTTTTCTGATCTTAAGGGATTATCAATTTGAAAGGTTGGATTAGGGTCCCTTTGTGATGAAAAATTCTCCTTAATTGCTCTAATAATGTTCTGGCCCACCACCCATCTTGGAAGTTCTATACTTTTAAAAATTTGATTATTTCTTTCTTTACATATTCCCCACCAAATATGGGGAAGAGTTAGTTTCCATTAAAAAAGAACATCAGGCTTCTTAGAGGGACAGTACCAACTTTTAAAAGATAGTTCCACACTTTTGTGGTGAATCCATGAAATACCCCAAAGATTAAGGATCTCTTTCCAAACTTGATGTGTAAAAGAACAGTTCACAAACAAGTGATCTCTATCTTCAAAACACTTTTTACATAGAATACACCTGTTCACTACATATATTCCTCTTTTATGTAAGTTGTCAAGAGTCAGGATTTTGTTTTGGAGAAGGGTCTAGTAGAAGATTTTGATTTTAGGGATGAGCCCCTTGATCCAGGCATGCATCCATAAAGGTTGATTACCATTTCCTTTTGAAGTAAAAATGGTAGAAACTTTAAATTGTCTGCTAGGATCATCATGCCAAATAATCTTATATTCAAGATTAGGATAGAGAGAGATAGCATTGAGGGATAATTGTATATTATTGAAATCTTGATCAAGATCATTTAAGTTCACCCAGGAATTATTCTACCAGTATTGGTTAACCATTATTCCATATCTTTTCTTAAATCGGTCGATTACCTCTTTATCTAGGAATTCTTCTATCAAAGGGTTTCCTTTTAACCAATCATCATCCCAAAATTTCACCTTTTTTCCATTACCAACTTTCCATGAACATCCTTCTTCTAAAATTTATTTAGTTCCCTGAACTACCCCCCATCTGGAAGATGGTCAGGTAACGTCAGGGTAAGAAAAGAAATCAGAAAGGGATTTTGCATTAAATAAATACTTATGCTTCCATATGTTGCTCCATTCTTTGTTTTCGTGATAAACCCTCCATCCCAATTTTGCTAAGAGAGATGTGTTCATACTTCTAATTTTCCTTATTCCCAACCCTCCTCTGAAAGGTTTGCAAATGTTGTCCCAGACAATTAAAGGCATTCTCCTTTTTTCCTTGGTACCTGTCCATAGAAAGTTTCTTTGGATTTTTTCAATAGCTTCTACAAATTTGGTGGGAATTTTGAAAAGACTTAAAGCATAAGTAGGTATGATTTGAAGACTTGATTTGAGGAGGGTTAACTTTCCTACCTGAGTTAGAAAATTTCCTTTACATCTCGCAAGTTTCTTACTGAATTTATTAATGAAATCTTCCCAAAAGGCTTCAGGGACTTTCATCCCAAGAGGAAGACCCAGGTAAGAAGAGGGGAAAGAACCTATAGAGCATTCAAGGATTTTAGCTATTTTGTTCTATCTCTAAATTGGGGTGTTGGTGAAGAACACTGCACTTTTATTCCAATTAATCAACTATCCAGAGGCAGATGAATATAAATTTATAGCTTTCTTCAAAGTTCTTGCTTCCTTGACTTCAGATTTCCCCATGAAGATAGTATCATCCACAAATTGTCTGTGGGAGCATATTAGAGGATGAGAAGAGGGTTTTAGAACCTAAAATAAACCTTTATAGACTAATTCCCTTATATATCTTCCTATACAGTCAGTCATAATTAAAAATAGAATGGGGGATATAGTGTCCCCTTGTCTCAATCCCCGTGATGGATTAAAGAAATGGGATGAACTCCCATTTACCATTATAGCAATTGAGGAAGTAGATATAAACTGGTAAATAATATCAACCACCTTTTGTTCAAAGCTAAAAGCTATAAGACTATTTGAAAGGAATAACCAGTCCACCCTGTTATATGCTTTTGCTATATCAACTTTCATTATGAAACCCTCATTGTTAGAACTGAACAACGAATGAATATTCTCATGAGTAGTAATTATAGAGTTGAGGATTTGTCTACTTGGGATAAATCCATTTTAATGGTTAGAAATTATCAAAGGAATCACTTGAATAAGTCTGGATGTAAGTACTTTGGATATGATCTTATAGAATGAGTTACACAGGCTAATCGGTCTAAACTGATCAGGTGAGTCAGCACCAATCTTTTTTGGAATCAGACACAAAAAGGTGGAATTAACTTCCTTAAGCATCTGTTTGGCTCCAAAAAATTCCTTCACCACATTAATTACATCTTTGCCAATAAATTTCCAAAGTTTTTGAAAAATGAACATGGGAAATCCATCTGGTCCAGGTGCTTTGTCTCCTCAAAGAGAACAGACTACTTTAAATATTTCCTCATCCTTTGGTATTGAACATAACATTTTGTTTTATTCCTTCGAGACCAGAGGAGGAACCACATGAAGGATATCAGCCTGACTTTCCAGATTGATATTTAAATCAGCCTTCATCAGGGAAGAGAAAAAGGATAGCATTTCCTCCTTGATTTCCTTTTCCTCTGAAATCCTCTGATCTCCTTTTTTTAGGTATTGAATATGAATTTTAGCTCTATGCTTTAGAGTGGAAAGATGGAATTTTTTTGTATTTTTATCTCCTTCTTTCAACCATAACAACCTAGATCTTTGTCTCCAATAGATTTCTTCTTTAGTTATAATATCTTGATATTGGACCAACTATTCATTTTCTTCAGTAAGGAGGTCTAAAGTGTATCCATCTTAATAAATTTTTCTTGAATTCTACTAATTTCCTCCTTAATAGCATTCTTTTTCTCAAAGATATTTCCAAAACAATACTTATTCCACTTCTTAACTTCCTTTTTAACATTTTTGAGCTTGGAAACAACTCTAAAGAGGGCCGTACCCTCAATAGGTATATTCCACCACTCTTCCATTTTACTATCAAACTGTGGGTACTGCAACCACATCTTTTCAAATCTGAAAGGATGATTCTTTTTCAATTTTATTTTGGCCACCGTGAAAAAAAGTGGATAATGATCCGAACCTATTCTATGGCATGCTTCCAACTTACATATGTATTCTTTTGTCCAGTCTGGAGAGATAAGGGCCCTATCAAGCTTGGCTTGTATACAATCATTGCCAATTCTCTTATTGGTCCATGTAAACTAAATTCCCTAAAGTTCCATATCCATTAGTCCTTCTTTGTTTATAAACTCCATTAGATAAAATATCCCTTCTAATTGAATAGCATTACCTCCCTTTTTCTCATGATCATAGAGTGGTACATTAAAGTCTCCCATTATAATCCATTGTCCACAATAGTCTTTACTTTTGAAATTTGAGATAGTCTCCCAGACCTTTTTCCTTTGGATCTTGACATTAGGAGCGTAGATATTTACAATATACCAACTTTCCTTCTGGTCAACACTAGTTATTTTAACAATCATAAGATTTTTGCTTTTCGTCAAGATAGATCCAGAGTAATGATTCTTCTTCCATAACATCATGGTTCCCCCTGAAGCACCTTCAGAACTACTGGCCTTGATGGAATAATTTTTAAAGTCTTTAATTTGTTCTACTTTCTCTTTACTCATCTTGGTTTCTTGGATTAAAAGGAAATTAGGCTTTTGATCTCTGACAAAATTCCTAACAATATCCACTTTATTAATACTATTTAACCCCCTAATATTCCAACTTAATATTTTCATTACTATTTTTTTGGGGTCAAGTCCATCATGGTTGCCTGCCTGCCATCAGTAATATTCTATTTGCTTTCTATCTCTCTGTTCTTCCTTGTAGATCTTTTTCCAGGTTTATTCAGAGAACCAACATCCAGTTTTATCTTGGATTGTTGATCAATTCATTTTCTTTCTTTTTTCCAAAAAGGAATATGGGGTTTCACCTTAGAACTTCTTATCTCAACACTCTTTATATTTTTATTTTTCTCATCTTTTTTCTTTTGGTTTTTTGAGTTTTTTTCCTTCTTTTACTTCTTCTGCAAAGGGGGCCCTTCCACCGAAATGTTATTATCATCCTTAGATGACACCTGATTCTCCCCCAACTGAGAAGCAAGCAACTCTCCTTCCTCTAAATTTTTTCCACCTTCAGGCATCAATTCACCTTCCTCTAACCCAAAGTTTTCCTCTACATCTTTATATTGATCTTCTTTACTTTGGTAAACAATGATTTGTTTTAATAAATCTATCTTTTCCTTTATTAGATGTTCAGACTTTTTGTTCTCTGAGTACATCCCATGTTCTTCATTCTGAGGACTTTCTTTCTTTAAAGAAATCTCTTTATCTCCCTTTGTATTTCAAATGTTAGCCTCTTCAGTAGAAGAATCTTTATCCTCTTCTGTACATGGGACTGTTAAAACTTCTTGATTCTTTCCTGCCTTTCGATGGTCATCTTTGATTTTCCATATTTTCTTTTGTTGGATCTTAATATTTTTCCCATCCTTAACATTTCTTGGATGTGTTTTACTTCTAAAGGGATAGTTCTTAACCCAATGCCCCTGTTTCTTGCATGCATAACAAGAGTTTGGCAAATCTTCTAAGACAATCTCTTGGGTTTTCTTACCAAGCTTTGATATTAATTCCACTTTCTTTGGGATATGATTCAGTTCTACCACTTTTACATAAATTCTAGCACTTTGGAGTTTAGTTCTTGAAGCCATGGCATTATCCACAGCCACTAGTTCACCAAATGAGCTAGCTATTCCTTTAAAAATGTCTTCGTGCCAAAATTCTAAAGGGAGACTAAGAAGTCTAGCCCATATAGGAGTAGTTAAGAAAAATGAGTCTAATAAGTCCATATTTGGTTCCCATTTTTTGATTTTAAGAGAAAATTTTCCAAAAGACCAAGGCCCTCCACTAAGAACCTTATTCAAATCTTCCTTACAATTGAAAATAAAAGAGAAGAAGCCATTCACCATAGGTGCAATATCAACATCTCCATGTATAGTCCATTTATTTTTGACCATATTTCTAAGAGATTCTATATTTTGTCTAGCTCCTAGAAATTTTCCCACTAATGTGAATTCCATGGATGACACAGAGAAATCAAGTAAGGGATCTGGGATAAAAACTTGAAACTCACCTTTCTCCCAGCAAGATTTTGATGTCACTAGTGGGAAAAGGGATTTCCCAGTTGGTTTTTTTCCAAAAAAAGATGACCATGTCCTTTGTTCAAGGAACCCTATCTACCTTTCAGATGGATTTTCCTTTTTATATTCAGCATTATCTTTCACATTCTCAATATACTACTCTAACACGTAATTCAATGGGGGACCTCTGACCCCACTAAAGGGCTCATAAACAAATGGATCCTTTCCTTTGTCAATGTCAACCAACAATCCTGGCCCTACATTCTTTCCTTCTTCCTCTACTGTTCCTCTGGGATCTGTCCCTCCTGCCAGATTCTCCCCGACTCATTTCCCACCCACATGTGTTCCAACTAATTCAAATTCAGAAAGGGCGCCCATTATTTAAGCTATGTTCCTTAAAAAGAATTGTATGTTATTGACTACAAGGAAAGGGTTTTTGGTAAGTAACATCAGTGGTGTTTTATTGTTAAAATATTTTTGGTGTTTTAAGATAACTTTTTTGTTTAGGATTTTGAATTTAAATGTTTAGGATTGTCATACATGTTCTAAATTTATTCATGTTTTGGTGAGTTTGGATGAACTATATGAATTTTGAATATATTATCTCTAAACCTATAAATAAAAACACATATTAATAATTTATGGGTTTACTAAGATGATTTGTTTTACTCAAGATGTCAAGTGAAAAATATTTAAAAATTTGCGTTTTTTTATTTCCATGGTGGTTTGCAACCCATAAATTATTTTCATTTCCTATGAATTAAGATGGTATTGTATATAAATGATTATCAAAAATAAATTATTAAGGTGATTCAAATAACCTCTACCAAGGTTATGGATTCCCAGCTAGTAATAGATTTATACCTAGAGTGGGATCAAAGATAACTTTGTCAGGGATATGGATGCCTAGTTGGCAGTAGAGTAATATCTAGGAAATTAGTAACATGTCTTCTTGACCTTTGTTCATTTTAAGGTAAAATATAATGTTGGCATGAAGATATGGGTTGTAATGACTAATCTTTCTGAATTTCATAAAAAGATTGATACATATGCACACACTATGGACTAGGTGAATATTTGATTTTTTTATTATGGCTATTCCATTATTATCTTTTTAAAAAATAATTCATGTACTTTTATTTTCATAACCAAATATTATGGGTTCATAAATATGTCTATTTTATTTATAAATACTTATGATTATTTTCTAGTAGATTAAACATTCATTTTTACTTACAAAACATGTCCTAGTTTTCATATTGATAAATTATTGTACCCCTTATTTTATATTTATAAGTATGGTTATGGTTTTTGATAGATATAGTTTGTTTTAATTAGTTTGATTATTATTTTGGAATGAATTTTATTGGATGATTTATTAGGGAACAAAAATTTATCCATTATGTAGACTTGGTCAAAGTAACGAATTTTAATATTTGACACTTATCCTAGAAATTTCATATTGATCCTCAAATTTTAAGTTCTTAAAATTAGGTTAGTGTTAATGTTCCATGTGGAAAAAAATCAGAAGACACACTTGTTCCCAACACTCGGTTAGATGCCAACATTACATTTGGAATAAAATTAGACAACACACTTTTCCTCAATATATTTTAGATGTTGATAGTCCATTTAAAAAAAATCATTTGACACCCCTATTCTTAAACCAAGGTCAACTCCTATAAATCCCTAAAATGCCAAAATTGTGCAAAAAATAGAACATGAAAGGTTTTTTAGTCATATATTTTGATCATCTGATCCATTTTTGATGTATTTTAATGTGTTAGAAAGGTGGTTTAACTAGCTTTATAATAAAGTATTTTTTTAATGGATTTTTGCAAGTTTTGAATCATATCAAAAAATTAATTTTTTGACTTTATTGATTTAGTAATCAAGGAAATGTGGTGCTTCATTTATTATTTTTTAGGATTAAATAAGGATGACACTTCATTTTGAGGCATGATTTGTCATCAAAATTTAATGGAGATATGACTCGCATGTTGGAAATAAGAAAAAAGACTGAGCAAGAATAAATATTGATTAAAGGAGTAAGATATTTTGATATATGTGTGCACTTTGGATATTTTATTATTTCCAATAATTTATAGCCACATGAATTTAATTTGAGATTATCATTAGTTAATTTAGACTTTATTGCCTTGGGATTATGTAATTTCCTCTTGAATATGGGATTTTTATTGGTGTCTCTCATTTAATTTTTGTAAACACTTGGTGGGTTGATGGATTATCTTCATTATAATTAATGTCTATACAAGGTAAATAATAAAACTTTGTAGAAGGGGGATAGATAGATAGGGTAGATACAAGATCATACATTTTGAATACAATTTGTATTTTTATTAGTTATTTTTTATCTTATTTGTATTGATGGCCTATACTTGTATGATCATATTTTAATAATTTAACTAAGTAAAATGAATCCTAAAAAGTGTTTTATGTAATATATTTTGAATTGAAAGTATGTTAATATTGGTTTCATTATTTGCACATGATTATATTGATTTATTTGATATCTATTCATATTTGAGTTATTCGTAGACTTATGAATCATATTATTTTATGGTTGTGTATATATTGGTCAAGAAAAATATTAGTTTTAATGTATTTATCTAATCAACCAAATCATATCGATCATTATAAAAAAATATGCTCATTTATTTTATCTATACCCTTATCTTTTGTCATTTCTATGAAATTTTGTTAGGTTATATTCTAAGCATTGTAATACAATTTTGCAAAAGATAAATATTTTAAATTAAAAGTGTTATTCATTTATGATATTAAAATTATTAATATATGAAATTAGATTATGAGAATCATCCATAGATGAGGATATCTAAGACTGATGACTCTAGATTGACCGCACATAATTGTTGAAGCAAGAAATTAAAGAGAGCAAAAAAATAATTAAAGTTACTCTCATCAATATATAATTAATACTAGATGTAAAAAAATGTGATTAAATGTGTAACTCCCCCTACAATAGTTAAAACTCCCAAACTTAGAATATTTGATGAATGGTCAACTGGTCAAAGGAATAACTCCCACTAACTAAAATATGATAGTCAAGCTAACTCCCTGTGACATGCATACTTAATAAAGATAATCTCAAAAGTGTAGTAAAATCCCAAATAACACAAAAAATAAAAATAAATACCTACACTAATACCCCCCCATAAGCACATATTAGGTGGGTGGAATAATGGGTCTCAAAAATAACACCTGATGAGGTACCCATGTATAAATAAACTCTCATAAAGTAAATAAATGGAGATAACCCATATGGAAAAACTCCCACCAAGAGAGATTAAAAAATAAGAAAGATCTAAAATTCCCCATAGATGATGATCTTGAAGTCATTCGCACTTTGAGTATAGCTCACTAGATTACTAATGTTAATAAAGAGATCATTTGATTGAAGACTAAAGTAAATCCATCTACATCAAATAATTTTTATTTATTTTCCAAAGGAAGAACACAAGGTGTGTAATGAAATTATTCCCATTCCATAAAGTAATATGAATGTAATCATACAAATAAGTTTTATTAGGGTCCAAAATAAAAGTGTGGCATAGGTCCGGCAAGATCATGTACAAAAACTAAAATAATGCCACTAAAGTAAAATTTTAGAAGTGGGTTTAATGAAGAGTGGATAACCTTGGAATAATGAATGAGTCCTCCAAGTGCCTAATGGATATCCAACCAAGGTGTAGTCCCTGTACAAATAATTATGTTCCCCGTGCATAGTTATAAGGCTAATTGCTTTATGCAATAAGGGTGCAACAAAAATAAAATCTATGAAGGACTACGAAATTCCATATAACTATGTAGTATATTTCCTAATTTCTAATGAATATTGAATTAGTATACTTGTCTAAGTGAATCAAAGGTAGTGGATTAGGAAATAACTCCTTAATATCTACAAGGTGACAAGCAGATGGTGGATCTATGTACACATCACTACCATAGTCATTTGTGACAAAAAGAAGAGTCCACGATCTTAGAAATTTGCTCAATCTCATAAGTGCCATCAAGTACATGTGATTCTAATGAAGAATAATGGCATGGAACATTTTTTGAAGGAATTTCCATGGGAAGTGGAAAACACATCTCAACAACTCTTGAAGATGAAGAAGATATTATAAATGAATCACAAAGATCCATAGTCTAAATATCCATAGGAAGAGAAGATTATTAAATTATCTCACAAGGTGTAATCTCATTATAAATAGTAGAGTCCTCTAAAGTACCATTATGTGATGGATTTTGATGAGAAACATCATACATAGGAATGAAAGTAGAATTTGTAATGGGAAAAATAAGGTCTAATAGAATCTCATCTTGTAGTGGTGGCTCAATATAAGGAAGAGTGCTATCCACCACAGATGTTTCATCACATGAAATAGAAGTAGGATGAGAGAGTACAATAATATAATAATAAATAATAGGAAGTGGGGAAGATGTGTGATGTAAATTTTAGCAAGATCTCCAAAAATAGACCATAAGATGCTCCAAACATTACATGGACATGTTATATGCTCCATATGAAAACTAAGATCCATGGAAATATTTAAAAATAGGGTAGGAATAACCTTGTCACAAGAATTATCCCACTTACTTAAATAAACATTATCACTAGGAGGAAGAATCTATCCATATAGGAATGGGATATGAATCTTACTTATGAGCAATTATTTTATGTAAACACGCTAAGAATCATAGTTGGTCTTTTCAAAAAGAGTCACTAGTGTAAAATCAACTTTCATCATCTGAAGTCTTTCAAATGGAATAATCATGACTAAGATAAGATGCCAAGGTAGTAAAATACTACACAATAAACTCTACAGTGATACTAGGATTCTACACAATCATGAATGGGAAATTAAACACAACTAATAATGTATCCAAGTGAGAAACAAATGTATTAGTCAATGAAAATAGTGCATGCTCAGAATAGGGATGTTAATAATAATTTAAAAAAACATCCACATGTGAATAATTATTACATGAGATATAATTCAAATAGTAATAAGGCCCATAGTATGAACAAACCCCAAAAATGACACTTCATAAATTTAAAACATTTACAAAACAAATTGGACCAATGGAAAGAGGATGAAAAACATGTAATTTTGAAAATGATGACACTCAATTATGAGTTACTCATAAAAGTTTATATAAAATTAAATTTGTCATCATTAATGGTATATTTAATGAATTTTCACTAAAATTTTAGATGCACAAGTGGAAGCGGAGTGAACATATCCTTCTAACTACTTAGTGGAACTCAAATTGAATGTTGTACCTCCTTGATCTAGTTAATTTAAAAAAAAACTTTGTATTTGTCACTTGAGGAAAAATAAAATAGCTATTTAAAATAATAATAAAAACAAATAGTTAGTTTTGAAAAATATTTTAGGGTAGTATTATGTTTTCAACATTTACTTATCTATTAAAAAGAGACTATAGGAGATGGGCACCACCATGAGGAAAAATACTGTAAGGGAGGATGAAAACTAGAGATTTGAGATGTATGACACCACTAATGTAAGGTTAAAGCCTATAAAATAAAAGTAGAAGCTAAGAATTAGCAAAAGGAAAGTTTACAATCACTGATCAGGCACTATAAGGACAACATAACTAGATGTAGGACTTTCCAAGAGAGTAGATCATTGAGCCATTGAATCTAAAACATGAAAGAGATGACTTTTGGGACGTACATGTAACCATGGCATGAGAACCATAATAGATCCATGTTAATTAGACACTAAACACTACCTTCCAACATAAATTTTTACTAAGGCAATACTCAATGTGCTTTGGGTTGATTTATTAGCATGTAGATCTAATCCTCAAACCACCATCCTTGTAATGGTTAATATCAAGAAAGAATCCATGTAGTAGAATGTTATAGTATAGTAATAAATGGTAAGAATTTATGTACCAAATGTCCATTTGACATTGAAAGACATTAATTAGTATGTGATCCACATACCTAAGGTTAGTGATGTCCAATGATAAGTGAAGTAAAACCAATGGTGAGTGAAGGAAAACCAACATAGTCCAAGGGAGACCAAATATAGAAAGAGAAATCCAAATGCAGGTAGAGAAATCCAAACTTAGATAGAGAGTGAAACCTAGTTTTTAAACCTCTGATGGAGGATATGGAAGGCCATGAAATAGCTTAAATACCTCATCTAGGTCAAATAACTCCAAGAGACATCTTTAGGCACCAAAAAACTAGATAGTTTAGTTTCCATAGGTTAAAAAAATACCAAAGAGATTTCAAAGGGTGTTGATTAGCTAAAGGAGGTTTTGGAGATCAAGAGAAAGATAAAAAAAGAATGTTTTTTTAAAAAAACTGATTCTATATTGTCTCAAAACCACAAATCTATAACACAACAATTTTCCACTACACCAAAAAACTCCATAAATAAAAGGAAAACAAGCATTTATTTGCAAATAAAAATATCACTATTTCATAATATCCTAAAAAATAAAATTGGTGGGCTTTAACATCACCTATGATTTGATACCATGTGAGAATAATCCATGAATAAAGACATCTAAGTCTAGTGATAGTAGATTAACCACACATAATTGTTAAAGTAAGAAATCAAAAAGATTAGAAAAAATGCATTTTCCTCTCATGAATAACTCACTAATGCTACATGTAAAAATAGGTGAGTAAATGTGTAACTACCCCTATAATAATATAAATCCCTAAACCTAGAATAACTTATCGATAATTAACTAGTCAAAGGATTAACTCCCACTAACCAAAATAGGACAATCAAGGTAACTCCCTATGACATGCACACCTAAGCAAGCTAATCTCACAAGTGTAGGAAAATAGCAAATAACACAATAAAGGAAAATAAATACCTACACTAATAGATATGATTATTTACCAATTATAATTACTTATTAGATATGAAATTATTCATTATTTTTGGGAAATGATATAAGAGTTTTCCTTTTTTTAATTAACTGACATACCCCTTGATGGGTATAATAAACACATTAGCCACTGGGTTATCCTACTATACTAAGACCTAGTGACATAGACCTTGGGGAGATTTCATTTCCTTCTAGGAGAGGTAGGTTAGACTTTATCCCTATCTAATTTGGCACATAAAAAACAAATCAATACATAGGTGATTTTACCATCATTTTTTGTTTTCTCACATAAGTCAAGATCAACCCAAAATGGTCAAGATCAACAATCGATCCTATCTATTTCCAATCAATTATGATTCAAAATAGTGATAATTATTATTTAGTTGTACATGCATAATTATGTTTAAATTTATCATTTACATCAATATTTCATTCATGAATAAATAACCTAACATGTATTAATATACTAAGTCTTTGTATCATCTTTGTGCTTTTCATAGTTATCTTATTTCATTCATTTTATATTTTTACATTTCAATAATGTACTCTCATTTTTCTAGTTACAAATCATTTTCAAAATTTTCTATCCTTCAATTATTTTTATCTTAATTAGATTTAATATCCCAATTAATTCTAAAATTTTATAAAATATATTGTAGCTATACATTTTATTTGACCATTTATTATAATTTTATGAAATAGGGTTTCAAATTAATTATTAAACATATAACACTAAAATAACTTTATTTCATGGATTTAATATAGGACACTAAAAACACTTTATTTTGACCTTGGATTAAATTTATAACACTAAAATCACTCTATTTTAATCTAAGATTTAAAATCTAACACTAGATTTGCTTTAGTTTTAACTTTGGATTTCAATGGAATTTTCTTATCCCCATATACAAAAAAATTCCTTTTATTTTTGGACCTAACTTTTAGCTTTCAATTGTTTACTTTTCAATTACAAAGAATATAAAGTTGTAATGGATGAGAACCCTATTAATTTTTTACTGTAATAGTTATTAGTTTTCATTACATGTTTTCTTCCCCTTATAAGGAACATCATTAAAAATCATGTAATAAAACAAATCAAATCTAGGAAGGATCAAACAATTAATGGAAAATCTCAAGGCCTTTTAATTTCATTTTATAATGATAAAAGTGCATATATGGCTACCAAAACATGAAGGGAGTAGATAATATATTCTATTGTACTAAACCATTCTCAACCCTCTATACCAGTCATAAGGAAAAACAAAAGGTATGATATTATTAATAAACTACAACATACCCATGCTAATATTTCTTTGTAATACTTACTTTAGATAATGCCTATCTATAGATATCTCCTTTATGTGTCATTAAAAGACACCATGGTTCTAATTTTTAGTCACTTAAATTTGGTCATAAATAATTGATAATGCCATTTTGGCCCACTTTCACTTTAATTGACTTGAACACTTAATTTGGACCTTTTCTACACCTCACTCTTTCCTAGGAACCTAAACATCCCTATCTCTTTTTAAGTTGTTATCTTAAGTATGTATAAATGTTCTAAATTGATAAAAACCACTCTAATCATTTGTAAAAACATCCCAAATTTCAATTTTCACACATTTACCTTTAGGACATGATCGAAAAGTAGGGGTCAATAATGGAAGTTAATTTTGACCCCTATGGCTCAATCTTAACCTTCACCCTTTGCAACATTTAATTTTCAAATGTAGACCCTCCCTTATAGGTTTGTCCATATTTTTAGGATGGGTAGTGTGAGGGTTTTAACTTTTGGATTGATATGAAGGCACATATAACTCACCTACTATACCACTTGGAAATTTCAATATTGAGGTACACTTACACTATTGTACATTCAACAAAGCTTCCCTATTCTTTCCAAATCTAATCATAATCAATGAAGCAATCTTTAGCCAAGTTAAGAGCCTCTTTTATCCAAGTCAAGAAAAAATTATCAAGTATTAAAGCCATCTCTAGATGCATTCATGTAGAAAAATGATCACAATTTTGCATATTACTCTATGTGGGATAACTATTTGGTATCAATTTCCATTTTTAGAGTATTGGATACATAAGCAATGATCGGTAATCATGGGGATGATTGGGTTTAGATCAGACTATTACACCCCACTTTTCTATTTTTAGGCATTTTAACTATTACAATCCCAATTAGGGTTTAAAATTAAAATAATTTATTTTTATGTCATTCACACACATCCAAAGGTCAATGTTCCATGTATTGGCATGCTTTAAAAAACCACAAATGATTGTGCCCTAGTTTTCTTCTTTTCTTATAGAGGACATAATCAACTAGTAGTGGATACTAGCAAAAATATATATTATCCCCTTTTGGATGATCCTGACCATCATTATTTATAGTAACAATTCCTATGGCACATATATTATCAATCTAAATTGATTAGTTATAGCCATTATTTAGTTTCACACAATCAAATTATAGATAGTAAATAACTAAGCCATTTGTATTACTCATGGTTAATCTTCATTTAATTATTTTTTTTAATTTTGATACTTTGTTTTCATTTTGCATGTTGTAATTTGTTTTAAAACAATTACTATATTTATATTCAATTTATCTTAATTAGGGTTAATACACTTATTAATTATAAATTCTATTAAAACATATTAGTGAACCCGATTTTTATTCAAAAAGTTATCCCAGGGTTTATATAAATTACTTAGCATCCAACACTAAAATAACTTTATTTTAACATTGAATCTAATATTTTATTCTAAAAAAATTTAATTTAAACATTGGATTTAATTTCTAAGACTAAAATAACTTTATTTTGACCTCAGATCTAATATCTAACATTGGATACATGTTATTTTAACCTTAGATTTTAGGGAAATTTACCAATATCCATACATATTTTTTTCCTTATTTGTTAAGATCTAAATTTTAGTTTTATGTTTTTCTCAATATGTAAATCTATATTAAATTAGTATTTTTTGTTTCAAGCTTTTATAATTTCCATTACATGTTGTCTTCCATGAATAATGAAAACAATTGTCACTCATGTAATAAAACTAAACACATTACATACAAATAAGATCATTTATACATTAAAAATGTTTTAAGCCTTACTCATGAAAAACCTAAAGTGTTATTAAATTATCATTATTTTAACCTTAAATCATGACTCCTCCTAGACAAAGGGAATTTATGACTCCTTTCATTTCTCTTCCTCCTATAACTCAAAGTTATAATAACTACCATCCCACTTTTATTATTCACTCATGGGTTATATTCTATTCTATAATATATTTTGTTAATAACATAGGAAGTATACCAACAAATCATGGATGAAATCAATATGTTACTCCTCAACCCCTCAACCTCCCACAAGGTAATAAAATCAATCCAAAGAGTATGTTATCATGGATCAACTAAACAATACCCATGATTTTTTTTAAATTTGAAGTTACTAAAGAGTTAATCGGTCTATAATAATATTTGTATGGTGCATTATAGGATAATAATATTTCCATTGATACACAACATTTTGATTTTGTTTTCATCATGAGTACTTTATGGATACTAATAATATTATTAATTTTGAAGATGAATAATTTATAAGATAGGATTTAATCACACAAAATATTTGACTCTTTGTCTAAGTTAGAGTAATTTTTGCTGGTTATGAAGTGAAAATTTTGAATATTCATTTATTACAACAATTGGGTATAAACATTAAAAGTATCTAAAAAATAGATCAAACTATCAAAGGGTTTAATGGATATTGATAAGAATAACTTTGAATTACATATTTAGATGTATAAATGAGACGTAAAATAATTTCTAATTTATTTCATGGTATGCTCTATAAATTAATTATAACTTATTATTGAGGTGACCTTGGATACATATGATTTAAACAATACCATCTACATTGCATAGGTGTCTTAAATTAATTCATATAGGATACTCATTTGAAATTGATGCATGTAGGATACTCATTTGAATTTTTTGTGGATGACAACCCTTTTAATTATTTTAAATTTAAGACATATAAATCAAATTTTGATGATTCATCTCTCATCCCACCTTCTAAAGTTATCCCTTGGGATGAAATATACACATATGAAATTGGAGAGTAAAGTACTGACACATAGTAAATTGAACAAAAAAAATTATGAATGGATCAACAAGAGTTACATTAAAATGAGATCAATTAATTGAAACTAGAACAAACAAAGATGAAAATAAATCTCTAGAAACTAAAAGAGGAATAAGAGAGATATCATACATATTAATTCTAAAAGAAACAATTATAAACTCAAAAGTTATAAATGGATCAAATTGAAAATGGAAAGTTATAAAAATAACAAAAAAAGATCCAAATGGAACAAAAACTATTACATAAGATACAAGTTCAATAAGGAAATATACGAAAATATTATCAACAAAATGCATATAGACAAAAGTTTATTATTTATCCTGCTTTACTATTCAATTTATAAGTAAAATATGGTCATGTTTATGATTATTATGATAGTTATGATGATGAATCTAATAAGGTTAATATTATATATGATAAAATACTCAAGTTAAATTTCAACCCTTTAGATGAATATTTGTCTCATACTTTATTCACACATATTTTTCAAGGAGTATATCATGATGATTCAAAATTACTAGCCAAAAATTAGGTAGATATAAATAAAAAAACTATTTTAGGTATGCCTAAATATCGCAATGCCAACATTTTTGAAATAATATATCTCATACTAAATTTGTGAAAAATTATTTGAATAATGTGGATCCAAAGGAATCATCTAAAAAAATTCATCACATCTAAATCCTTTGATTGTTAATATTCATATCAATGGAAAAAAATATACACTAGTAAAAACTACATCTTAGGAATAAATATATCTAGCATGACACTTCTCAGAAATATTGATTTTGAAAATAAAAACTTGAGTAAAATTATTGGGCATCAATGCTACATAAGAGATACTAAGTTACTAATAACACTTGGGTAAAAAAAATTATATTATATTTCACATTGATCTTACATTGAATCAATACAATGTAATATTAGGAAGATCATATATGAGAGACAAACATGATAAATAATTAGGTAAATATCATCATATGTCACATTTTTGCATGAAAGTGAAATGGTTACAAAATTAAGAGAGAATAAATCTATAGAGGAAGGACAAATAAAGGAATTTAAATCTTATATTTCTATTTCATAAAATATAGTTAGTACCATTACAATAATGGAACATGATATAACACATATAGAAAATAAAAATAAATCATAAATTTCAATACCACAATATGTAGCAATTAGTTTTGCATATAAAAACACAAAAGATCAAAAGATTGGAATATCATATTTTTAAAACTAGGATGATGAATATGATCATGATAATGATTATGCAGAACATCATTAAAAAAACATGTTTAATAAAGAGGATGAATATGGTAGTATAAATAATGGTTATGACATAAATGATACATGATATACACAATAAAAACCCATTTAAATTGTTGTATTAAGGGTAAGTGCACAAATTTGGAAAAAAGGGGCCTACCCATGGACATCTTTTTCATGAAAATTTATAAATATGAACTTATGTAGATAATTTGAAATGGATATGTTAGCAACCCAGATAACACTAGTTGAAATCAGATTGTTTAGATCTGACTCATATTTGGACTAACATTGGAATGATCTAAGGTTGTGGGATACCTGTATCTAGATCAGACCTCTAATTGTGAGGATAGCTCCTCTAAATATGTGAATTTAGGATCAATTACTAAACCTATTTGTTGTTGAGTTGAAAAGATTAAGGAATAAATTGAAAGGTCAATCTATGCTATGATGGTGATGCACTTGAATAGTGATTAATCCTCTATAAAAATTTAAACTTAGGCACACATATGAATCAAAATGGAAAAAATTGGCAACAAAAATATATTAGACCATTTGAAAACATTAGTGTTTAAAATGAAGGTTTGAAATAAGGTTTATAGATTAAAGGTGTGTGAATGAAGGTCTCTAAAGACACTACAAACTAACAATCTTCAACATAATTTCTATTCGTAACTCTTAAATGGACCTATAAAAGATGAAATAATAGTAGTAGGTGAGGAAAGGACCTACAAAAGGAGATATATATCACATTTATATGAAAATTAAAAATCAAAAGTACACACTACCACCATACATTGATCTATAAATAAACTCTCTTTATTGATTTTTGGTGCAAGTTATAATTTCTATAGTCTCCCTATACTAGCCTAAGGGATCCTAAAATTGGATTAAAAACACTGATATATAGAAAAATGGAATAAATCTATCCAAATTGGTATAGATATGAGAAGGATAAGTCAATTGGACATTAACTTAAGTCAATCTATTTTTACAATTGCAAACAAAAGTCTTTTAGGACTTCTCCTTATGTTAAGTGTCATGCATGATGATTGCATGAAATTTGGAATTGGAAAATAAAGTGGTGGGCCAATTTTACTTGTCTAAGATCATTTTAAAAACATGATATGACATATTTATTTATATAACTTATGTGAAGTGAGGTGGCTCATGAGTTATAACTCAAGATGAGTTGTGCATGATTTTGAACCAATTGAAGACTAGTTAACTCATCCGAAGAGTAGTTAAACATGAATATGACATCATAGAACAAATTTAAATGATGTGGAATAGATTTAGAGACAATAAAAATCCATTTATACCTTATATCCAACTTCCTATGCCATTTTCTTCTCCACTTGATTAATTAGATAGGCTTACTAGGCCAAAATAGACATAGTAGCCTTAAATTTTCATGTTTGGTGGCCATTAAAACTTAAAAAAACCTTGAAAACATGAAAAAAGGATGAATTAAAGACATTAATAAATGCCTTGTATCATGAAAATATTCCTCCTTGGCTTGAAACATCTACAAATTATTCACACAAGTTGACTAGGCTAATTTTTTCTTGATTTCTTGTAGAGTGGCTGATTTGGATGAGCTTCCAAGGACATTTTTAGGCATATTTTCTACCAAATTATGATTTTATGGTCAATAAAAAGTTCCAATATTTTATCTCCATGTATTTTATTACATGTAAAGTGTGTTACACCTCATATTTTATGTTTTTCTCTCAAAAACATATTTTCTACCCTGATCCATAAAATTCCATACTACTAATGGCCATGAATCTCTAAGAGTATAATTCATGATAAAATTAATATTAAAGAGTTTTAAATTATTTTTTTATAATAATTCCTCAAATCTTTACAAATAGGTCTGCTAGTGGGGTTTTACTAAGGTTTAAGAGTGTTTTGGGCTCTTAACGATTGTTCATAAATATTGGGTCATGAAACTCTAAAATAATGCCAATTTTTTTTAGTTAATTAGGCCCTTTAACTCCCATAATTCCTTATCTTCCCATAAAAAATGTATGAAATAGGGTGAGCATGTGAAATCTCATCTCAAGGTGGAAAATAGGCTTTTAAAACATTATCTAGAACTCCTTGGCCAAGATGATCAATTGTAGTGATTACCTATGGCTAAAAATTGGCATGCATGTAACTTAGGACCTGATATGATTTTTATGGTTATTTGGAGTTCCCTCATGACCTTTATTTAGATCCTTATACCCCCTTTTGGTGGCCTTGTCTTGAGATGTTAATAACAAGCATAGGTATTTACATAGTTTCCTCAATATCTTGACTTATTAATGAGTTTTATAATCTAATATGTACTATTTTAAACATGAATGACCTGTCTATGATAAATTGGATTCATTAAATAGGCTTCATTAAGCCATTCCTCTTCAACCTACATAAAAACAACTACTTATTTTGACCTATAAACCTATCTACTCTTGGAAATGTAACAAAAGACCCTTGATGATGGTTATA
>JARHVA010002338.1:1085000-1100000 GCA_037957365.1 Torreya grandis
TGTGTGTGTGTGTGTGTGTGTGTGTGTGTGTTTGTGTGTGTGTGTAGTATACAAACTAAATTGGTCAATCAACCACACATATCATGTATTTTCATAGGAGACTCTGAATGGAGAATATGAGCCTTGTTCACATTAGCCATATCTTGGTTTTACTTATCTTGATATTATTTCTATCTTGAGTCACCTTTTTGTCCATAAAAAGTCATCCAAAACCTTTTGATTAGTCATTCCACCTTAGCTAGGCAAGGTTTCTCATGAAAATATTGTTCCTCCATGTCTCGAGCCTATAGGATAGGAGTGTTAGAATCGTACTATAGCACTAGACCCTAGGGTTTCCCATTTTTGGTTCTCCTATCCTTTTGCATTTTGAGTCCCAATGGTAATTTATATTTGCTTAAGAGGTCCTAAACCCTTCATATCCCCTCCCTTAATTTTGTTTACCTTTTTTATGCCATCTAATGCAAATAGAACTCTAAAATTCAAAACAAAGAGTCTACTATATAAAGGACTTCATAAGGAATTTTGTATCTAGCACTTACTAGTTTTGCATAATAAATAATTAAAAATCAGTGAATATTATAGGTCAACAGTCTACATCACACATAGATTTCCATACTTGATCAAGGAAGGGTCTAGGTGAAAGTTCATTCTTGCATCTACCATGTGCATTGACTATGCACATTCCCTAAGGGAGAAAAACATTTGATCTGAGATCCTAGATTGAGGGTTAATGTAGGTAGTGATCAAGATATTGAGGGTTCTAGATCATGTGATCATGCTTTCATTAACCTAGTTTTTCCCCTTTTGATTTTGATCTATTTGTTATTTCATGTGTGTATATAGACCTAGGGGTTTAATATTAAAATATCTCTATAATGAATTCCATCAACATTTAGCATCTAAAATTTCATAGGCAAGATCACATAAGAACAATGTAAAGAACCCTAAAAAAGTAGGTCTCTATGAGCAGTTTGAACAACAATGGCAGAAGAGGACAACAATTATAAACCCCAAAGTGTCTTATTTTTTATAGTCATATCCTTTCAATAAAAGAAATCTAGATCTAGGTTCATGACATCTTCTCAGTCTTGTGCAATAGTTTTTAGGATTTGAAGAAGTCATCTTAGTCTATTTTATTAGATAATTTATTTCTTTCCCTATGTAATTAATTTGATCAAATTGATATAAAATATGTATTTTAATATATTTGATTAGAGTTTACCCCTTTATCCACTCCCTTTATTATTTAGGAACTAAACCCTAGTTTCCCACAACTAATAAAACATTTGGTGAACCCAACATACTTTGAACAAATCTAAAACCCTACGTACCCTTAGGGTTTTTCCTTAATTTTTTTGGTGCAAAAATTCAATTTCAAATTTCAGATTTTTGTATAAATTTTTATTCATTTATTTATTTAAATTTATTTTAGAATTTAAATTTTTTATATAATTTTAAAAAATTCTAAAACCTCAACCCCAAACCCTATATTTCCAAACTAAGTCCTCAAACCTCAAGCCTTCCTTGCAATTTTTTGATATTTTTTTTGGAATTTTTACAAATTGTTTGGATTGTCAATAATAATTTCAAAATCTCTATGTTAGTATTTATTTTTTTCATTTATTTTATTAATATTAATTTTACATATTATCTTTGGTGAATTAAATAAAATGGACACTAAGGCACTTATTCCCTCTTATCCTATAGATAAATTTCTAAAATTTTCACACAATTATGACAATAAATGGAGAAATTTGCAAAATCTTGCATTAGCCAAAAATGTGGAAAATGATTTAATTTACAATGAAGATAATTAATATTTTTGTAATGAGGAATATGATGATACATATGAAAGTGATAGTGAAAAAAATAGATGCATCTTCTTCTCTCAAACCTATCTCTTTTTTTCCCTCTTTTAAAGAAAATAATTTTGATAAATAAGAAAGGTAGTTTTCACCTCATTCTCCTTATGCACAATACATCAAATGAACAAATCAGTCATTCATTTCCAAATGAACCTCTCATTTGTGATAAATTTATTCCACTTGAACCTAATCTATGTATCTCTTTTGCTACTTCTATGTTCAAATTACAACAATATAACTATAATAAAATAAAATAACCAATGCATAGTTCAAGTGATATATCCCATGTTCTTAAATATAATTTGTTATCTCAAAAAATGGCAAAAGAATGTTTAAATTATAACTCTCTTACTCTTACTTCTCATATTACAAATGAAAATAATGCATATACTCCATTCAAGGATAGCATATATACACATAATATTCTAATTTCACACAAAAATTGATTGCATATTAAAAAAAAATTAACAACTTCTCTTACCCCTCTCCCTAGTATTGATGAAAGTGATAATGAGTATGCTGGAGAACATGAAAATGAGACTGAATATAAATAAAACTCTAATTATGATAATGCATGGAATAATTATGATTATTATGCACATAGTGAATAAGAAAATGCATCTCATTCTTTTAAATCTTCTCTCACTCCTTCTCTCAAACATAATGCATTACAAAATGTTGCTTCTACTTCTATGCATGATTCTATTTCAAATGGTGTGCACATAAATGATAACATCATAGCTTCTATTTAATTAAAATGTGATTCACTAAATACTAAAGATAACAATGAATCTCCCAAGTTACCCCTACTATATTAGCACCTATTTCTCACTCTTCACCCAAAGAGAATGGTATCCCACATCCCTTTACTAAGGTCCAAGTTACCATTCCTCCAAAGGTTCAAGTGATCACACCCCCTCTCTATGATCTAATTGTTAAATGTAGCATTCCCATGGCTAAAATAAATGATCAAATTCAATGATTAAATGAACCACTTCAAGATGCTAATATACCATCCCAAGAGATTATACTTTGATGCATGTAGTTGGTGAATTACAACAACATTTACATCTCCTTAATTTGGAAAACAAGGCTTATGAGTCTTATATGGATGCCATTGATTTACATGGTAACCCTCTTCTGAAGACATTTGTCAAATCTTCATTGCCTAAGAATTTCCAAATACCATCATTGCCTTAATTTTATGGAACTAGAGATCCATTCACACACCTTAAAGCCTTTCAAAAGGGTTTTCCATCTCATGTGAGTCCTTTGATTATACTTAAGTTATTCCAGTAGACATTAGTGGGTAATGCATAGAATTTGTTCTTTCATCTACTCCCTATTGGTTCCTTGCATACATATGATGATTTAGAGGAGGCATTTATTAGATATTACATAGTAAACATGAGCCCTCAAATTACATATGAGAAACTTGATGCATTGCATCAGAACAATTTAGAGATAGTTAGTGATTATATCTTATGATTAAAGACTCATATGTTAAGATTGATTTACAAACCAAAAAATTTAGAGGTTTAACATAAATTTATTAAGGGGCTTCTCCAACCTCTCCTAGACCATATATTGTATTAGACAGAGTCCTCTTTTAGTCATTTATGTTATATATTTTTAGCATTGGAGAATAAATTTGGATTGATTGAGTTAAATTTAGTTGATTATATTACTATAGATTTCACAACATTACCTCCATCTACAACTCCTAGCACTCAGCATCCACCATGTTCAAAACAAGATAAGAGATCATGACTAGAAAAATAACTAGTTAAGAACAAAGAGCCAATTTCTTGAGCACCACCTATAGTATGCATTATAAAAAATAGAATTAGGGCACCACTATGGTTTTATTTAGAGTGGGATATCCCATATATCATATTATCATCAATAATAGATATGAGGTTAATCATATTTCCTTCTACTCATTGACAAGATCCACATATCTTACATAGACAGCCACATTAGCCCTTTTGTAACTATCATCATATCGGTGGACACATAGATAATGATTATTATGGATTTAAGGATTGAATTAATAGATATATTGATAATAGAATAATATAATTCACATAATTTCCACTAATATCTCCTCCATCATGGAACCATAGACCTCATTCTTCTATGACTAATTCATCCTAGGACATTCCTTCATAGGAATCATTGGTTATTCATTGTGAGAGTAATACAGTTTCTAAGATAGAGCCTCATATGATATCTCTTATCCCACCTACTTAAATGGTTTGGAAACTATTAAAATGATATTAGCCTACATATATTAGTGTATTATGTGGAGTACATAGTGCATTTCTATATACATAGCCAACATAGTCATAGGCACCACAACAAAGTACCACTCCAGATAGATATTCACTACAACCAAGTTTTTAGGGATCTATTTCATGTAGTAATCAACTATGATTGAGATTATATGATCCCCCATCATAGGTTACAATTCCATCTCAATCTATTACTCAATCATATGCATCATAACAAAATCCACATGGTGTTATTTCATGTTTCAATCCACTATGATTGTGGATAGATGAGCCTCCTTTAAAGCACATAGTTTTAATTCTGCATCCATTGAGATTGCATCTTATAGATTCTCCACATATAGATACAGTTAATTCACCATAGGCAATATCATATATAGGGAATGTTACTACACAACATGAGTAGTATGTGCACTTTTTTAGTTGGCCATCAGGGTTCACATAGTGATATAACACAAAGTGATATGACACATTTTCATACCAATATTATTTAATAGCTTAATGTAGTAGATGAAAATGGAACCAAAGGGATATCCTTTGTATTCTTGAGCCACTCTCAGGGAATTAAGCATAAAGTGATATGCATAAAGTGATATCTTACATCCTCTTCTACTAGCAACTAAAATTCTTAGTTCCAAATAATCATCCCTAGCCAAACTAAATTATCCAAATCCTGATCTTACCAATATCCTATTTTAACAATCTTAAACCAACTTACCTTACCAAATAAATTTACAAAGTACAAAAAACAAAAAAAAATTACTCACATATGATTCAAAATCAAAACTAAAATTACACTTGAACCTATTAAACAAAAATCAAATCACATCCCAAATACCATTTTACCAGACATATGCAACCTCAACCTTAATGTCAAATCAACTATTTTTAATCAACCATTTACAATAAATATACCAATATACTCCAAATTCCATAACATAATACACATGAATCAAAATCAAACAATTATCCACACACACACACACACAAAGAGTTTTCAAAAAATATATGTTGTATCAAGTATAATCAATCATGAATGGGCATCACACCCTTACTCTCAGTCCCACTCTCCCCACCAATACTAGTCCCATAATCCACCCTAGCACTCAATGGCCCTACACCTCCTCAATCTACTGCATGCCTCTTTAAATGATTATATCACTCTAGTAGTTAACTATGATCCTCATTCAAGTCCACATATCACCTCTAAATATTTGTATACTCATTCATGATCCTCATGCTAATAGATCTAAAATCAAGTGGGGGTATCATATGCCTATCTAGCTTAGCTCAGCTCATCTCTCTCTCTTGTTACCCTAACATATGTAGTTTTCACTATATCATCCCTATCAAATAGATGATCATGAATACCACCTATGACTATCACTCACTCTATCAATCCCTCCACCACATTATTAGGTACATGCCATGTGAGCTCTCAGAGTGTCAACTCAATTATTGTCTCCCAATAATCATCATCTCCACTTCCTACCCTAGCCTATGCTTCATATTGAGCACCTCCCACTCCACCTACACACAAATTATGACACTAAGTTAGCTATATATTTTGAAATAAAAATAAATCACAAGTTTATACAAAGTTCAAATGTAATCACTACTTACCTCCCATCATCTAGATCAGCTCAGGATCCTCATACTATGGAGCATCCACTAACTCAATAAGATACAATAGATCCCACAAATGCCTATAACACCACAAATTATATGCATTTGTACATCCAACATCATCTACATTAAAAATATCTATGGTTGCATCCCTCACATCTAAAGGCAATGGTGCAAGATCAACCTCAGTAGGTCTCGCACGAGCTCCTATTATCATAGATGCTCTACACTCCTTACCCACACCCATGCTACTAGGGGCACATCTTGTGGTACCCCAAACTATCTAGTCGCATGATCATTTTGAAAGTGCTTATATATTCTAACCCAGTGGTCATGTATCTAATATCTAACCCTCATATATTGAAATTGCACTCCATCCTTCACCCATCTAAGAAATCCTTTATAAGGCCTCTATATGATGTCACCAACCACTAATATGTCTATAATCTACCTATAATGATCCATCCTAAGGGTTTTGTTGACGCTGGAAAGTGCGCCCAGCGGCAGGAACACGGATTCCTGCCCTCTCCCCGTAACATGGAAACCCCTCTCTCGCCTGTGGGACGGCGAAGCAGGAGAGAGGAGTCTCTAGATATGGGCTAGTTCCCTCTGATGTATCTTGTTTGTTTTAGGTAATGTAAAATATAGATATATAGGTATACACTTAGGGGGGGTGAAAAGAGAGAGAAAAGCTTGAAAACAAATAGCCTACTCTAAAAGAGGTGATACACCAAAAACATGAGTGACCTTCCAGATCCACTCTCAGAATCAGACAAAAACATACATACACTCAGATCTGGCAGAAAAGACCAGGTCTCTGGGATGATAGGGAGGTTCTTATGGAAAGCACAAGAAACAGGGACTCACCAAGGTGCTGAGAAACACACACTGTAAGTGACCTCACCTGTTCAATACCTCTGAAACAGAACTCTACTCCTGGCAGCAGCAGACAGTGGCACTTCGTAGATCACAGGTTTGCTGGTGTTGAACCTGTGAGAGCATCAAGAGACAATGACTAGACACAGATTAACATTCAATGCATACACTGATAGATCCATCCAAATAGAGGTAAAAACTGTATTTTATTGATTCAGGTGGGAAATTTAGAGAGCAATGCTCTTTACAAAAGTCAGGAAGATCCCCTGAAAATGACTAAGTCTTTGTATTTATAGCAGAAGAGCCAAGAGAAGTCTCATTGAAAAGTGTGAAAAACACTATTGATGATGTCACAAGTCTGCCAAGACCATGCTGGTTGCCTCGTTTTGCATGCTGGTCTTCTCCTTTGGCGGCTGGGCAGGTTTTTTCTTGTGCACTGCAGGGGAATTTTGCCGCCCTTATAGTGGGCGGTGATTTTGCCGCCCTTTACACGAACTTCATGTAGGAAAACCTGCCGACGTCGGCCGATAAGCTGCCGATGGCGGCAATCCTGCCGACGTCGGTATAGTTATACTCTGCGCGGCAATTTCCCTTTCCCCGCCATGGGGCGGGGTTTTCCATTTCACCACCATGGGCGGGCTTTTTTCATTTCACCGCCATGGGCGGGCTTTTCTATTTTTTGTGCCTGCCCTTGTTCTGCCGACGTCAGTGGTTCTGCCGACATCGGTCTCTGTAAGGTGCCGACGACGGCAGTATTGCCGACGTCGGCCGATGTCTTTGCCTTTCTTTGTGTTGTGGGCAGCGAATTCGCCGCCCTCTGCATTTTCTTTGTAGACGGGCTCATTTAACCCGCCCTTGTAGTGGGCGGCGATTCTGCCGCCCTCTGCATTTTCTCTGCCTCTTTTTTGGCTAAGTGTTGAACATTCCATTTTTTCCCCTTCTTCTCTTGCGGACGTCTGAAGACTCTGTCCTTCACTGCCTATTCTCTGCAACGGCGCTGTCAAAACCTGAAAGTGGACCTTGCAACCTGAAATGACTGGGCCTGCGAAGCAGGTGTAGGAGGTGACCGAGATTTTGCTTGAGGGGCAAAATTGGGTCAACAAATTGGCGACTCACGGGGAAGCGTGCCTGTTATGCTTAGATCCCAGTAGCCTTACATATCCATTGGGTGCGGAGTCAGATGGTGACTTTGAAGCAAGTTCACAACAACTTTTGAAGATTCCAAAATCAAAAATATAGAAATTACCCCCACTGCCAAGGGAAACACACAAGACTAAAAACAACTAACTGTGCACACTGCACTTAGGGAAAACAGGGAAACAACTGAAAGCAAACTATTATATACAACTAGCCAGGAATGCTCGTATCCCTCCTGGATCAAAAGGAAAATTTCTCAAGTCCCCTTCCTGGTGAAGGGACTTATCATGACAGGCAAGTAGTTGAAAGAAAATGAGATTTGGTGACTTGCTCTTCCTGCCTGTCATCTGAGCTGGCTGGAAACTGAGGGGATCAAAATCGAACATGCCTCCAATATATACGTACTCTGATTGTTCTGAGAGGCCTGTTGGATGCTGGTCCTTGAAATTGGTGCTCTCCACCAAGAAATCAATGGCTGTTGATTTATCACCGTAAGCCTTCTGATCTGCACAATTCTTCTGCAATGTATCATGGTCTGATTCATCTCTTTCTACTTTGCTGAAAACTCTGTCAGACTCATCCTCTGCTTCTTTATGGTCTTCTTGAAGAAAGTTGACTGTGGTGATGTCTAAAAGGGGCTCACAAAATGATTGTTCATCCCACAAGACTTCACTTTCTTGTCTAAAGCTCAGTCCTTCAAGGCATTCCTCCAAGAAGATGGACCTCTCCTTTTCCTCTTTGCTGATCAGGTTTTCTAGATTTTCAAAAACATTCTCCTGATCTTCTTCTTTTTTAGGCTCTTCAACGTAGTTATCCTCATCAATACAGCAAGAAAGTTCATCAAACTGAGGGGAAGAGAGCTTACCACGCATTTGTTCCTCTTCGAATTGCTGGAACATCTTCATATACGCAAGGCCTGCATCTTCTCTACTGCTGATAAGGTCTTCACAAAGAGTGTCAATGATGATTTCTTCTTCGTTGTTGCTCATGACAACCTCTTGAAGGACTGCAGATTGGATCTTTTGTTCCTCACCTACCTCTTGCAAAATAGGGTCTTCCTCGAGAAGGGAGGAAGTGGAAAAAACATGTGGGAGAGGGGGCAGCCCTTGAGCTAGAATCGAATGATTCTCCTCCCTCCACTTGGTCAACACCTCATCAATATCAGGGGTAGCCTGATAACTCTCTTGAAAATGTGTAGGTGGGGTGTGTTCAGGCATGGAATGTGTTGTTTGGTCTGAACCGTCCACCACACATTGGCTGAGGGAATACTCTCTAGAATCCAACTCTGCAATTCTCCTACTCAGATTTTCTTGAAAAATATTTTCCTGGAGGCTGCCAGCATTATCATTGGCAAGCACAACTTCAGCTTCTTCAAGGTTTTGAGAAAAACCTTGCTTTTCTTCTTCTTTGCTACCTGATGATTCCACTGTCTTCCCCCAATTCAGGATCCCTGAATTTGAATCTTGCTCCTGTGAACAGGCAGCAACTTTGTTCTCCACGAGGTCCTGAGTTTCTTCTGCAAGGTCTGAAAAATTTAACTCTTTTTCAAGGAGAAGCTTCATCCTAGCCTCTAAGTCTTCAATCTATCTGGCTAGGTTTTCCTGGAAGAGTCTTTCTTGGAGGTCACCAGCATGATCCTCTTTAAAGCTCTGAGCTGTTCCTTGACATTCTTTCCTCCAACTTGGAATTTGCACATCCTGCTGGAAAACTTGGGGAGGCTGAGGAATGCAAGGAAAACACTGTTGGTGCATTGGAGGAGCTTCTAGAAGAGGGACGTACTCACTGGTAGTATTATTCTCAATGGGAGATTCCTGATCTGAGGAGTTGAAAAGATTGATCTCCATGGGAGGTTGCTCTGATGCCCTCTGGTGTTGGAAGGCTAGGCGTACGGGATTGGGAAGAACAGTATTTGATGAGTTGGAGTGAGCAAGTGCAATTTGGTAAAATGGATTTGGTGTAAAAGAGGGGGTTTTCTTTAGGTTAGGAGGGGGTACACAAGGCTGGTTGCCTTGAATAGATGGATTTCTCCATTTTCTTACCTCCTTCTTCATGGACTGTACGGCTTGTGCTTGCCTAAACAAGCACTCCTCTTTATACATCAGCTCCTACTGATACTTGTGCTGCTCTTCCAATCTATCAATTTCTTTTGTCTGCTTCTCAAATTCCAATGCCACCTCCCTTATAGTTGCAGGGCAACTAGGAGAGCTACTTGAGGGGATTCCATAAATATTTGAAGTCTGATCGATATTATATGAAGGAGAACAAAATCCATGATTTTTTGCAAAAGAATTATACATACAAGAAATAGATGATTTTTGGTGGCACCAGACTGCTTAACCAGTGGATCCAACTCAGAGTCGCCAGATGCTGAAGAAACTTGATTTGTTGTAACAGGACCAGCATCAGTCCTGAAACCTTACTGCATTAGAAAACTTGTTAAAACAAAGTCCCACCAGGCGTGCCAGAACTGTTGATGCTGGAAAGTGCACCCAGCGGCAGGAACACGGATTCCTGCCCTCTCCCCGCAACATGGAAACCCCTCTCTCGCCTGTGGGACGGCGAAGCAGGAGAGGGGAGTCTCTAGATATGGGCTAGTTCCCTCTGATGTATCTTGTTTGTTTCAGGTAATGTAAAATATAGATATATAGGTATACACTTGGGGGGGGTGAAAAGAGAGAGAAAAGCTTGAAAACAAACAGCCTACTCTAAAAGAGGTGATACACCAAAAACATGAGTGACCTTCCAGATCCACTCTCAGAATCAGACAAAAACATACATACACTCAGATCTGGCAGAAAAGACCAGGTCTCTGGGATGACAGGGAGGTTCTTATGGAAAGCACAATAAACAGGGACTCACCAAGGTGCTGAGAAACACACACTGTAAGTGACCTCACCTGTTCAATACCTCTGAAACAGAACTCTACTCCTGGCAGCAGCAGACAGTGGCACTTCGTAGATCACAGGTTTGCTGGTGTTGAACCTGTGAGAGCATCAAGAGACAATGACTGGACACAGATTAACATTCAATGCATACACTGATAGATCCATCCAAATAGAGGTAAAAATTGTATTTTATTGATTCAGGTGGGAAATTTGGAGAGCAATGCTCTTTATAAAAGTCAGGAAGATCCCCTGAAAATGACTAAGTCTTTGTATTTATAGCAGAAGAGCCAAGAGAAGTCTCATTGAAAAGTGTGAAAAACACTATTGATGACGTCACAAGTCTACCAAGACCATGCTGGTTGCCTCATTTTGCGTGCTGGTCTTCTCCTTTGGCGGCTGGGCGAGTTTTTTCTTGTGCACTGCAGGGGAATTTTGCCGCCCTTATAGTGGGCAGTGATTTTGCCGCCCTTTACACGAACTTCATGTAGGAAAACCTGCCGACGTCGGCCGATAAGCTGCCGACGGCGGCAATCCTGCCGACGTCGGTATAGTTATACTCTGCGCAGAAATTTCCCTTTCCCTGCCATGGGGCGGGGTTTTCCATTTCACCGCCATGGGCGGGCTTTTTTCATTTCACCGCCATGGGCGGGGTTTTCTGTTTTTTGTGCCTGCCCTTGTTCTGTCGACGTCGGCGGTTCTGCCGACGTCGGTCTCTGTAAGGTGCCGACGACGGCAGTATTGCCGACGTCGGCCGATGTCTTTGCCTTTCTTTGTGTTGTGGGCGGCGAATTCACCGCCCTCTGCATTTTCTTCGTAGACGGGCTCATTTAACCCGCCCTTGTAGTGGGCGGCGATTCTGCCGCCCTCTACATTTTCTCTGCCTCTTTTTTGGCTAAGTGTCGAACATTCCATTTTTTCCCCTTCTTCTCTTGCGAACGTCTGAAGACTCTGTCCTTCGCTGCCTATTCTCTGCAACGGCGCTGTCAAAACCTGAAAGTGGACCTTGCAACCTGAAATGACTGGGCCTGCGAAGCAGGTGTAGGAGGTGACCGAGATTTTGCCTGAGGGGAAAAATTGGGTCAACAGGTTTATATATATATATATATATATATATATAATATACCCATCCACCACTCTCTAAATGGCTATTTAGGTGCCCACTTGTCTCAATAATCTAATCAGCTACACAACTATTATGTGCTCATAACCCCAACAATGTAATAAGGTCATTGCATTTAATCTACCAATGAATGCCTCCTATGTAAACCTATAAAGATCCCTATATATGTACGCTGGCATAGTCCTCCCCCATGAGAATACAGAGCCATATACTTCCACACTATGCATAATCTTATGCATCCTATATGAAATAGACACTCCATTCCCATCCATAGCAATAAATGATGCCAAAAAAATAGCCAACCACTTTTTCAAGCATGGAACACTAGACTACACAATAACTAATAATAGTACATCACTATCACCCCCTCTCTGACGTATACCTAAGAGCACACCAATAAAATACAAGGATGCATGATTAATGGAATCAATACCCATATCATATTGTACTATCACTTGCCACCCACTAGCTAATAAATGCAATATATGATACACATCCTCTAGAGTCATAGTCATCTCCCTTGCAAGAAGATATAAAGTGCATGTATCTACATTCCACCTCTCACATAAGGAGGTAATCAAATATTAATCCCATTACACTATTCCTAGGTCACACACATGACCCAACCCTACCCTATCCATGATATATCTCTCATCAATAAATAATGGTAACAACCTCAAGATCTCCATCACCTGGCCCCTATAGAACTCTCTCATTTTCACCTCACCATACATCAGCTAGAAATAACACACCCATTAGTCAACAATACCAAGTCAAAATCTAAGAAAAAATAACTAGTTAATTATAATCTCATAAAATCCTACCCATTAAATAATAGTGCTAAAAAAAGGATAGTAGTGCTAGATAAGAGTGCTAAAACTTAGACAACAACACTAAAACCTAGATAAGAGCACTAAACCCTAGACATGAGTGCCAGACCTAGAAAAAAAATCTAAGCTAATTTAAGGAGCTCAAAAACACCAAAAAAATCCTAAAAATAGACAAAAACCAAGAATTTTGGTTACTTACTAGGGTCACATCACCACCAACATGAACCTAGGTTGTTAACTATTTGAGCTAGGTCATGGTAGGTATTCATCTCCTCATCATCTCTCTCACTTTAGATCTCAAAATATCAATCTAGTCAATGCACAAATGAATCACAAATCAATCCAATTTCCTATATTATCCAACTTTTTCAATCAAAACAAAATACCATTTTGCCCATAACTCAAATCATGTAACTCCATTTTTCAAACCATTTTCTTCCACAAAATCATGACAATGATACCTCCAACATCACTTAAGATTATCTCTCTTACTACTTCATCTACCTACTATGGCATGAAGATTTCTATATTTATCTTATATTTTGAACACACACCTTTGTCCTCACCAATCTAAACATTTTCCACTTTCAACAATTCAATCTAATCAATCAAAAAACCTTTCAATCCATTTAAAACATAACAACATTGTTTCTATTATTACACCACTAGTCATCACTTTTGGCTTGACCTCCTCTATCAAAAATGTTATCCCTCTCCCTAAAATTGGGGCATCATTCATACTATTCTCATTTTTACACTTACCCAATATACCCATCCACTCTCATAGGTGGATACACCATGGTTCTTACACATCCAATAGTCATATTATCATATTTAATTAGAATTGGTTGAGATATATAATGATGTAGATTATATGAGTCACTCAACATTACTCAAGACATTTAGAGGGATATACCTTCAATTTATAGATATATAAAATATTCATATATAGTGGTTTAGATCATAGAGATTCATAGTGATTTCAATTTACATTCACATAGAGTATTTAGATATAGTGGTTCAAATTATATGGATTCATAGTAATTTTGGTATAGATACAAACTCAAATACTAGATTTGGGGGCATGTACATACTACATGTTTCACACATACAACTTCATATATCATGAAACAATTTTCATAATCAGTTAGAAAACTATAGACATAATGTAGAATATAGTGTTTTAGGTCTCTAATTTTACACATGAGGCATGGCAAGATATGTCATATCACATGTGGTTTTATAGATTACTAGATTATATAGATGTATCACTCATATATTAGATTTGGGGGCATGGCACAAATGTTTATTTTATTCATAATTCAAGATTATATAAATGGAATGGCTATATAGGCCATTCTCTTATTACACATTGACTAGAGTTTTAGATTATACCCAGATGTACCTAGGTTGTCACTAGGTTAAACTGCATGATCATTTGTAGTAGTTGGTCCATTGTATTACCCAGACCCAAACTACATGAGTTTGTGTGGGATAGAGGATAGACATTAGTTTTGGTCCTTTGAACATTTATTAGTTTTAGTTTAGATATTCAGAGGAGGGGCATCATATATTTTGGTTTTCACAACATACAAGTTTTACACACACATTCCAAATTACATTATTTTATGTGGGATAGAAGATAGACATTGATTTTGGGCCTCTAAGCATTCTTAATTTTTACTCAAATTAAAAATAGGGGAAATCATTTCCCTCCTTCTCCATGTTACATAGATTCCACATTCAGATTTAGTAAAAGGGGTATTCATTTTAGGGATTCCTTCTTTTTCTTAGAACTATTTAGCTCTCCATCCACTTCCCTATCTAAGAAGTGAGTTGGACCCTTACAACACATTTATCTCCATGTAGGTAGGTTTAGGTACACATGTTGTTTTTATTTATTTTAATCTCTTAATTCATTTCATTACATCACTAGAATAAAAGTGGAGAAAATGTATACATCCTAAATTGGTCAAACAACCACACATATCATGTCTTTTCATATTACTTTTCATAAGAGACTATGACTGGAGAATATGAGCCTTGTTCACATTAGACATGTCTTGGTTTTACTTATCTTGGTCTTGTTTCTTACTTGAGTCACCTTTTTATCCATAACCAGTCATCTTAAACCTTTTGATTAGTCATTACACCTTATCTAGGAAGGGTTTCCCATGTCAATCCGATTCCCCTAGATCTTGAGCTTGTAGGATAGGAGTATTAGAATTGGACTATATCATTGGATCCTAGGGTGTCTTATTTTATGTTCTCTTATCCTTTTGTATTTTGAGTTGAAATGGCTCAAGAGGTCTTAAACCCTTCTTATCCCCTCCCTTAAGTTTTGTTTACCTTTTTGATGTTAGATAATAT
>JARHVA010002338.1:1105000-1165000 GCA_037957365.1 Torreya grandis
GTGGTGCTAATGTCCTTTGCCCTATATTTTCCCAAGTGGATACATTTTCAAAACTAGAAATTCTTTATGTCATCTTAGACATTTTTTATCCCCCACACAAGTAATGGAACATTATATATATACATGAATTTTATTCCTGTAACCACTGGATGTAAATAAAATAAAAAATACACAATCAAAATTAGAATAATTTTTGTATAAATAAGGTTATCAATCCCTTTTATTCCCTACTTTTGCATACTACCATCTACAATATCCCTAAGATAAGATTATCTAGATTCATAGTCTTAAGCACATTCAATTAACTCAAGGCTATTATCATAATATCATCACTTGCACTTGCATCAACACTTAGGTGGGGAGAACTACAACATGCTTGATCTCTCCTTAGAGTGTGGTATGTAGGTAACTCTCTTTATAGTGGGGTGTTGAATATGTCTATCCTACCTTATTAAAAAACACACTTTTTAAATTATAAAAACTAGATGCCTTACTTACATAGAGGATTAGGGTTTACATAATAAATCAGTAATTACTAGAAAAATATAGGGCTTCAATAATCTTGCATGCAAGAACAAACCTCAGAGATCCAAACATAAGGGCACCCAAAAGCTTGAGATAGACCTACATAGAGGATACTACCACCAATATCAAGACACTACCACCACTTTTCCAATAATTTTACTAATATAAAATTGTATCACTATAATATAGGATGGGTTATAACGTCAATATCTAGTTTATGAGACTCAAACTGACTTTCATCTCATTTTTTAGCACCTAGATCATCTGTATTAGTTATTTTCTGGTTAAGTCATTGCTTTCACTATTTATTATTTTTTTTAATAAAATTCAAAGCTAGTCAATTTTATAAAAAATAAGTGGTTGTATTTATTACATATTATTTCCCTGATTTAGTCTACTCAATTGTTTAACAAACATATGGTTTACATTCACTGATTCTTAACAAGTTAAAACATTTCATGAACCTGACTTCAAACTTTGCTCAAATATTAACCCTAAATGATCCTATGGTTTGTATCCTTATTTTTCCTATTTTAATTATCTTATTTAAGGTTTTCAAATTTCATATATCCTATTTTAGCATCTCTATTCTAATTTATTTATTATATGTCATATAAAAAATCTCTCTCTTCCATTAGGAAGTGTTAGCCTATGTGGTAAACTTATTGAGCATAGTTAGATTCCTACTATTCAATCTTATACCATGGATAAGGTACCTATTATAAATCCCATTTTTTATCCTCCACATCTTGATTATCTAAATTTCAATGATAATGCATCTAAAGATGAATAATATAATCAAGATCAAGATGATATACAAATTAAAAATTGGGAGACTCTCCCTCTACTTAACAATGACAACCTAATTATCAATAAGTATGAGATACTATAGATATTAAAATATAATATTTGGGAGAAACCCATTGATCCTGCACAAATTTTACAATCCATAATGGAAATGAAGAATAAATCAAATAATGGTCAATCTTCAACTCCACTAGCTAATAAGATTATTACACCTATAATGGGGCCAACTCATCTAGTAAAACCAAAAATTGTAATTCAAAAAAAATTAGTGACATTTACACCTATTTTGTCTAGTTACATGACTCTAGATGTAAAATCCCTTATGCATGAGGTTCATTCTCTATAGGTTAAGATGTTACATCTTGAGTAGGGAGCCACTAGGCCATCATATGCTTTGGATTATAATTTTTTCTTAGGTACACCTTTATCACATCATATATATGAAAATATCTTATCATCCATATTCATGACACCTAATCCTACATTATATGATGGTAAGGGTGACCCATAACACCATATCCAAGATTTTCATACAAGATGTTTGGACTATGTGTCCAATGATTAACTTCTCACAAAGTTGTTTCCATGAAGTTTAAAAGATTATGCCTTAAAGTGGTTTTATGACTTACTAAATAAATTTATCACAACATTTAACCCTTTGGTATACATGTTTTAAGGACACTTATCCATAAATTTTAGTGACAAGATTTCATATGCTCAAGTTACACAGTTGAAACAAAAGTCAAATGAGACTATTTTAGAATACGTCTTATGATACAAGACTATATTAGCTACATTAACTATCCCCATGGCAGAAAAAGAGATTTAAAACTTCTTAAAATAGAGTATTATACCAACATTAATTTAAGTTATATTTTTTAAGAAGTTTCCAACATTCATAGATTTGTGCCACACAATAAAAGAAAGAGAAGTCAAGTTTCTATCAATGGGAAAACTAAAATATATAATTGAACCATAATAAAATTTTAAGAGGTAAAGTAAGCCTCCATACAAGGTAAGTGCCACTAAAAACAAGAGTTATCAAAAGGACATAATTAATGTGGCTTCAGAGCCATCTCTTCACTTGGTTTTATCAACTCCTCCGTGTAAAGTCCTCACCAACCTTCCAAAATTACTATCATAGGTTTTAAAGTACCTCTTGGAATGTAATGTCATATCTCCCTCCCATAAAAATGGTTGATACGACATAGATTTTTGTAAATAAATATGATTCTAATTCATTCTATGAGTATCATAGGGCACCAAGCCATACAAAAAATAGATGTATTAGCCTAAAACATAAGATACAAGATTTGATTGAGGCTAACATTATTGATGTGGGCACACCCATAGAGGAACCAAAAATATAAAAAATGGAAGCTAAGGCATTAAATATATTATTAGATACATTTCCAAAACACATAGTAATTGAGGTAGGGAACACTTTAGGTGTTCACTATACATATCAGGCACATCCACCACTAACTTCATATCATACTACTATAGAGGAGGCACACCCATTACATAATATCATTACTATGTACCACACTATAGTTCTAGCTACACCATTAATCACCTTCTAAGAGTAGGAGATTATTGAAGATGATATACATTTATATGCACTCTTTATATGATCCTACATATATCATCATCCTATCTAAAGTGTTATGGTTTACAACAGGTCAAGCATTAGCATGTGCACTATCACACTTTTATAGAATTTGGGGTATCTAGAGTAGGATATATCTCTTATAGACATAGTTATCAATGGTTTCAATAGTCATGTTTATATATCCATCAAGGAGATTTTTATTCCATTATAGGTTGGACTAGTACATGTAGCCACTAGATTCTTGGTAGTAACTGGTACAAGTGTATTTGATATGTTATTGGGTAGGCCATGCATACAATAGCTCTGAGCCATCCCATCTATAGTGTAGATATACCTAAAATATATACATGAAAATTAGGTATTCATAGTTTAGGATCTTCCAAATGAGTATATTCTTACCTATTCCATAGGAAATTACATCATAGTTACTAGTTACAACATAATTACTAGATACAACATAGTTATCAGTTACAACTCTAAGAATAGTTACTATTGATACACCATAGAGTTAAGTAGATCCACTAGTGTAGGTGAGGCTTACTCCTAGAGTATTGACATGTATGCATACTCTCCCATGGAGACCACTATTATAGAAACCCCATGTCAAAGATATGTTGTAGATTCTAGAGGGCCTACCTCTACTCAATTTCTACTAAGATTAATATTATTAAGTTCTTAGGGTTCTCAGCAAAGGGAATTTATTCCAATTACAACTTATTCTACCAAATGGGTTCCTAAGAACCATATATTATACAAGGTACCAAAATAACATCATAGATTCTTAGCATCAATACATAGGTAGAAAAAAATATAGATAACTTAGTATCACAGATTATGGGACCATAGTTCCCCTTTCACACAAGATGTACAATTAAAATTATTTTATTCAACATAGGCCATAGTGACAGTGAGTCTCCCATGAGAATCATTAGTTATTATTGTTCCTCTCTTCTTGTACATACTTTCCCTCTCTTTTGATCCTTGTACATAATTCATTTTCATATTGTTTGTACATAGATTATATCCAAAAAATACAAAAATAATATAATATGTCAAAAAAACACAAAAAAATTCAAATATTACTTAGAAAATATAAAAAAAAAGATTATACGCATTTATATGTTTACACTTTTTATATTTTTCATACATTAAATATTTTAGTTATCTTAGTATATTAAGTTTTATCATACATACATGCTTCACTTTTTCTTGTCAAGTGTTTACAAATTTCTACATGACTCAAGTCCACTACACTAATCTAGACTTGTTATTATTTAAATGTTGGGGGCATATGCATTGATACATGGATCTTCACTTGACACATTTACCCAATTTGGGGTATCTTATACATAGTTTTGATTCCTAGGTTCTATCTTTTTATACCCTACATCCCAAATTTAGCATTGTTTTATCATGATATTGATGATGCTACTCTTACTCAGATTTTTTATGGCTATTAATCATTTAGGCTCAGCATATGTACATCCTAGATGTTACACAAATTTGTATTCCATATTCATGCATACTTTCATTTCTAGCTTTCCTAGTTTAGACTTCATTGTATCTCTATGCTTATTTTATTTTTGGATCTATGACACTTCTATTCATAGTATATATGTTTTGTATATGTGCCCATGTCTTTGTGTGTTCCTTAATTATTGTGTGTGTAGACATTTAAACATTTCCTTCTATGTGGCTCTAAGATAAATTGATAATCTCTTTCATGTGTGGACATTTTAACATGTCCTTGTATGTCTTGTTTTTTTTAAATTTAGTGACATGTGCCCATGTCCCTTATATTGTCACCACTTGACATAATTATTGTGCCTCGTGTTTTTATGTATAATTTATTATATGCATCATGGCCATGACATTTATCTTTGCTTGTTACACACACTATTTTTTATGCCACAAAGGACCTCATGCATCTCACCTTTCTTTTTTGGGTGCCATGATGCATATCATGCCCCATCCCTCTAAGTGTCTACTTAGTTATTTCTCAGATTTATTTTTGCATACATTGATTACATCTATATTGACACCCTTGTGAATGATAGACCTGACATGCATCTTTAAATAGATACTTATGATTAGACTACATTACATTTTGATGTTATTTATACACACTATATTAGATTATTATACAAATATCATATATGTTTCAACTAACACACATTTTGAAGAAATTTCTTTTTAAGATAATTCTTTCATAATTTCAAAAACTCCCCTCAAAATAAGGGGCATTCATAGTGGTTTGTCATAGAGATAAGGCTCATATATTTCACTTATAATACATTTTATAGTAAAGAGGCTCAATTATGTAAAATTAGAAATAGGTAAACATATTTGGAAAACATTGACCCAAAAATTAGTATAGTTGTATATAAATCATACCAAAAGGACACTAAAGCCCAAATCGGTACACTAGTGCCACATTTTTTAAAATGACACTACTATCAAAGGCATGTCACTAATATCTAGTAGCCTTAATTTTAGAATAACCCATATTGGTTATAAAAGTAAAATAAGTAAAATATAGGTTTTCATATATTTAATTATATATTTATTAGTTATACTTAATTTTGCTTATATTCATACTAGTTCAGCTCAGATTCATATTATCTTTCTTAGATTGGGGGTATCATGTGTGTCATTACCATTCCTATATTTATTTGAGATACCCATATATAATTTATGGAAACTCAATCCATAATCCATAGCTTAGATATTATATTTGGGGGCATGTGCATGACATGTTATTTTCATATGCTAACTTACACACTAGTTGTTCAGATGGACTAATGAATTCTATGGAATTATCTATGTTGTATACACTTGGCATCATATTATAGGTTATAAAATAATTTAATTATTTACTCCATATGTAATTTTTGGTATTCCTAAGTGGCTTAGAGCTACCAAATTTACTTAAGTAGACATAATGTTGACATACACAGCTAAATTTGCCTAGCTAGACATTTACAATAATTTACATAATATAATTTTAGATTCATATAATACATATGGGTGGGAAATGATGGATTAATAATGTAATATATTTCTTCAACCACCTATATGAGAGGTTTGGACACACTATCAGTCAAATCCAAGCTATTCATGGGTCATGATCCACCAAATAGGGGTGGGCAGTGATGAAATCAAAATTACATTGAATTCTTAAGCCACCCACACATGAGGATTGAGTAATAAATCATCTCAATCTAATATATTCACTAATTTATCAATATATACATACACATGCATATTTTATCACTAGGTTCATGTATTGGCACATGTACCTAGTGAGGTGTATTCATTCCTTTCTTCTTTCCTATCTCTTTACTTAGTTTTAATTTTTAACTCTATATAGTCTTTTTTATATATATATTTATTAGGTAAGGAATGATTTATTCACATTTAACTTGTATGACATGCATTGGAGAATTCTTTACATACTAAAACCCAAATTCACATACTTAGACCTAACTTTATGGGTTTCACCTCCTAGGTAAGTCTATGCATGATTTTTTTTACCTTGATGTAGTCATTTTAATTTATTACATTTTTAGAATAAAGGGGGAAGTAACTGTAATCACCAAAAAATAGTATTTTAGTGCTAAGAGTGATACTTGAGACTACCTATACCTATCTTATCCCTAGACTTATCCTAGAGCATATTATCACACTTATCTAGCCTTCATGTAATCCACATCCATGTCTAATCATCCATAAAGTAGTCCCAAATCCTCATTTTCTAATCTTAACCCTTTGTGCCTAGTGTTTTTCTAGTTAGACACTAGTGTCATAATAAAGACACTAGCTTTACATAGAGCTAGTGTCCCTAAAATGTCACTAATGTCCTTTTCCCTATATTTTCCCAAATAGAAATATTTTCAAAACTATAACTTCTTAAGGTTGGCCTAGACATATTTTATCACTTTCATAAGAACCAAAATAATATATATATATATATATATATCACTTTTAGCCTTATAAACATTGGATGGAAATCAGATGCAAAAATACATATTTAAACTTAGAACCAATTATGCACAATTATGATTATCAATCCTTATTCTTCCCTACTTCTGCATACTACCATTTATAGTATCCCTAAGTCAAATTATTTAGATTAATAGTCTCCATCACATTCAAGGCACTTAAGGCCACTATTACACTACCATCACTTGAAATTTTACTATAAATTAGGTTAGGATAACTACATTGGGCTTGATCTCATCTTAGAGTATTTGTATTTAGGTAACTCTCTTCATAATGGAGTGTTGAGTATGTCCAACCTATCTCATATCAAATGGATACCCTAGTTACATGGATTATTAGTTTTTTCAAAATAAATAAATCATTATAAAAAAACACAAGGTTATATGACTCATACACATAGGAACACACCTCAGAGATCTACACACAAGTGCACCTAAAATCATAGGGCAATCCTTCATAGACGACACTACTGCTAATATCACAACACTACCACCACATTTCTAATGATGATATTATTATCCTATTGTGGTGATACTATCTAGGAAATTTTATGATACCAAGATATAGTTTAAGATACTTAGACCAACTTTCATCTCAATTTTCATCACCTAGATCATTTATATCCAACTAAGTAATTACTTGTAATACTTATTTCTATTTTAAAAGAATTCAAATCTAGTTAATTTTGTAACAAATTAGTGGATTTATTTATTTCATATTATTTACCTAATTTAGTATATTTGACTCTTTAACAAACATATGATTTACATTCACTAATTCCTAAATGGTTAAAACACATAAAAATTTTGAAACATCCTTTCAATAAATTCAACCATTAACAACACCTCCAAGGATTGTGCACATAAAAATAAGGTACTTAATTGAATTTGAAGAAACCATTTTGAACCAATGCATAAAAAATTGGTTGAACATCATTCAAGAATAATAACTTAAAAAATTCTATAATTTATTTTATAAATTATATTTTGATGGTAAAAGATGTCAAGTGTTTATCTCAGTGATGAAATTGATTAAGATGAGACATACAATGTACACCCTCAAACTAATAATGTCTACTATGGATGATGAAAAGAATCAAATTGTTGAAAATATTAATGATATATATTTTATTGAAGGCTTAAAATCATGAAATAAAGATAATAATGTTACCTCATGAATAATTACAACTTGTGCAATTAGTGGTCGATTAGGGAAAAAATTATCGATTTCAAAAACTAGCTGAACACTAGACATAAGTATAAAAACATTAATGAAATAAATTTAAGATTGTAAAGGATTAATTATGAAAATAACACTGATCTATATCCATTTTCTAGTAGACTTCCATGAAATGATGCTACCTCATGAATAGTTACAAATTATGCAGTTAGTGGTCGATTGGGGAAAAAATGATTGATTTCAAAAACTAGATGAATACTAGACATAAGTATAAAAGAATTAATGAAAGAAATTTTAATATTATAAATAAATAATTATGATAATAACACTAAGCTATAGCCTTTTCTTATTATACTTCCATGAAATGACAAGGTTATACCTGATGCTCTCAAATATTTACTTGCATAATTTTGGAAAGACAATACAAGGGTTTTACCCAATACAAGAGATATAATGAAAATAAGAGTTGGTTCTCATAACCATGAACCACATATAAAAAGTTTATTGGATATGACCAAAACATAATTTTACTCTAAGTTTTTGGAAAAATATCCATAAATTTCTAGTAGTTAAAGATATTTTGAGATGGCCAAACTATTTTATGAAAAAATAAATCACAGAAGCCACTTTTTATATGAAATATATTTAATTTTTAATTCAATATGATGTTTCTCACCATATACATTTTACTTTACATGATTACAACATTTTTTTGGAGTGTGACATAGAAGGTTTTCCAAAATTAACTAGGGAATTTATTCTAACCATTTTTTGTGAAAGACCAAATGGATAATTCATTTGTAAAAAAGCATGTTTGGATGGAAATTATAGATTATGGGGGATTTATGAATTAAAAAAATTATCCATGATGTGATTAAAAGATAAATTAGGTAGGAATAAGTTGGCTTGAGAAAATAAAAAACTATGACTTATCAAATAAAAGATGGCAAAGAATTTAAAAAGTGTGAGCTTGTTACAAAACATATACCTATTCAGAATTCATGGTTGAATTTAGGGATGGAATTGTTTATGATTATGAAAATCACATTGTATGTACCTTAATTTGGTCAATAAACCATAAGTATTATGTATTTTATTATTATTTCACACAAAAGTCTTAGAAATAAATGTATCTCTTGTTTGCATGGTCATTTTGGGACTTTTGGTCTTTCTTATGTCTTGTTTTACTTATTTTTTGCACCTTCACAGGGTCCCATAACCTATTATACCTATTCTTAACTCTATTTTTGGACCTTAACACACTATCTCCCTTATCAAGATATTAGCACCATATGGCTCTAATGTCCACCTTTTGTCGCTAGTGTCCAATGGTCATTTTATTCCATGTTTTAGGTCCTAACCCTCCCTTGAAACTTATCTTATTTTTTTATTCCTATTTTTGATCTTGTCATCCATCAAAAAAGGTCTTACATTAAAATAAAATTTCCTTATATATAAAGATCCTAAAAAGGCATTTTACATCTAGCAATTACTATCTTGACACACAATTACATAAACTCAATCAATAGTACCACTTAACATTAAATATTACTCAGCTATCACATATAAACATGAATGATTGATCAAATAAGGGCCTAAGTGAAATTAATTCTATCATACCATGTATGTTTATTATGAACATTCCCTAAGGGATAACTACATGTGATATGAGACCCCTAGCATTGGGGTTAATGTAGGTAGTAGCTAGGATAATAGGGGTTTTGTATTGCATGATCATAATTTCCCAAAACCCGTTTCTTAATTTATTTGAATTTGATTTGGTTTTTTTTTCATGTGTGCAGGTGTTCATTATGGTTTTGAAATAAGTTCAAGCAAAATAGTGATGTACAATATTTCAAAAGTCATAGAATCATCTATAGGTCCCTCAAACTCTCATATAACTTTCTTAAAAATTTCAGACAACTCTTCTAAGAAGGACACTAGTACCATAGTTAGACACTAGAACCACATGACACTACTATCCTAAAAATGGATCTACTATCTAAAGTCTATTTTTGACTGTAGTCATAAAATTAAATATGTTTGGTTGATATTCAATCATGTTCCAACCTCCTGAGTCACATAAACACCTATTTTACTCTAGATAAGTACACTTTCTTTACATCTTTACTATTCTGGGAAGAACTTGTCAAATTAATTATTTATTTTATTCATTTCAAATAATTTCTATACTCATCCATTTAACAACCTAGTATTTATGTCTACTAATTCCTAAATAGATAAAACATTTGGTGAACCTGATTTACTTTGAATATTGATTAAAACCCTAGATTAGCCTAGGGTTTATCTTCATATTTTTTTCACTAAATTAGGGTTATAAACTTCTATTTTTAACTAATTTTTGGCACAACCAAACTCATCCAAATCAATCCTATCTTGAAGTTTCATTAATTTAATATTATTTAAACTTTTTCCAAATAATCCTCATAAAACCTAAGATCCATATACTAGGTCTCTATACATCTAAACACTAGCCTTTATGATTTCAAGTATAATACTAGTTTATTATATACATTGGGTTGAATATTTCTCATATTTTTACATATACCTATGTTAGATTACATTCTACCTATTGTGTGATTGTTATTCATTATTTATATTATCTTCTTTGGTAAGTTTAACATGACTTATAAAAAGCCTCTAACCCCTCACCCAATTGATGATTTTTTGAATTCTTCTCATAATTATAATAATGAATGGACAAATTTTCAAAATTAAACATTAGCACATGATAATTATTTATTTATAATGATGATGATGATGATGATGATTATTGTTATTATTGATATGAGGATTACTATGAGCATGACAATGAAAGTGTTGATGAGGATATACTAGATGCATATTATTCTCTTTCCTCTCCCTCTTCTCCTACACCTCAAAATCAAACTAAAAATATAATTACCAAATAACCTTTTCTTCGTAGTTCTTTGTTTCAATGTGATCCTATATTTTTAAACACTTGCACTACTTCCTTATTCAAATTTAAACAATATAAGTTCAATAAATGAAAATTAATTTTTAATGATTCAAGAAACATAGAAAAGAGCAATGCATATTCTTTACCCTTCGTAGTTAAATTTGAAAAAACTTTTACAAATGATATTACACCTTTTACCAATGCATATACTAAAGTAGATAAAATTATTTTATCACCTTCTTTTACATTCCAAGCTCAATATAATGATTCTTTGCAAAATTTTGATAATGAAAATATCTCTAACTCTTCTCCTACATGTCATAATATACCAAATGAAAATGTGATTTCTACTTCTTCTACCCTTGAATCCAAGATTTAAAGTAATAATAATACATGTAATCCACACATAACTAGTAAAGACATGAATTACATTACACCAGCACATGATGATATATTACATAGTAGTAAAAAGTTAAAATATTCTCTTACTCTCTATCTTAGAAAGCATGAAAATGATACTTATTATACTCTTACTCCTACAAGTGAATTAAACTCTAATTTTGATGAACCTTGGAATAATGATGATTACTATGATTTTGGTGAAGAAGACATTAAGTCTAAACCTTCTAGTCCTTTCCCTACTTCACATGTTTATCATGTTCAAACTAATGCTAGTTCAAATGATAAAAAACACACATGAATTTATTCATATGTTCATAGTTAACATAATTTACATCCACATGATAATAATTTATCTTCTAGTCTAGTAGCATGTGATACTTATTTTCAAATTAACGAAATAAGAGATATCAATGAATCTTCTTCAACCCCCCTTACTAACGTATAAATTGTTTCTCTACCTAACCTCTAAAAGGGTGATAAAGCATTTCCCTCTTACTAGGTCCAATCTATCACCCCTCCAAAGGTTACAAAAAGAAAACCAATAGTCCCTTAAAAATGTCCCTAATGTAGTGTACCAATGGCTAAGATTAATAATAAAATTTAAGAGTTAAATGAACCCATTGATGATAATAACATACCTTCACAAGATGTAATATCCTTGATTCATGTCATGAGTGATTAAAAATATCAAGTACACCATATTACATTAGAAAGTAAAGCATACCACTCCTGGATTGATTCTAATGCCATCCATGACTATCTTATTCCACATAGAATATTCACTACAAATTTTTCACCCAAATTTCATATAACAGTATTACCAAAATTTGATGGACATGGAGACCCATACTTGCACATTCAGGCTTATAGGAAACCCACACTAAGAATTTGACTCTAATAAAATTATTTAAAAAGATTATAGAAAGTGAGGCATTAAATTGGTTTCACCATGCTCTCCCTAGTGGCTCACTACATACATATGATGAGTTAGAAGTGGTATTTATTAGACACTACATATAGAATAAGGGACCTCAAGTCACATATGAAAGGTTGCCTTAATTACACCAAGGTGAGATAAAACCATTAAATGATTACATATTAATATTCAAGTCATGTATACATCAGTTGATTTACTAGCTAAAAAATTTAGAGGTACAATACATATTTACTAGAGGCCTCATTTTTCCTCTTAAGGATAAATATTATATCAAACATCCAAATAATTATAGTATCTATTTAACATAGTTATGGAATTATAGATAGAGTTGGGACTAGTTGACATAAATAAAAAGGTAGATTTGTATGTAAGTTTCCTATGGCCATAGTCATCTAATATGGTAAAATAATTTACTCCACTTATTATTAATAAATAGTGGAACAAAAATAACCAATAAAAATAATTAGAAAAGGAAAATATCCAATTCACAAAACACATCTTGTTAGTACCCAAAATTACACTAAAGCAATTGGGCCCTTATCAAGTATAAATTCCTAGGTCTAGCATGAGTCGAGTATACATGCCTAAGTACTTAGCCCAATTTTTGTCTTCAAATGTTCACTAAAATGTAAAGTTCATGTTAAATTGGATAAGTGTAAATTGGTCCTTAGTGTGAAATATCATCATTTGTTTTAGGAAAAATGTTTGTGCAAATATTTAAAGGCTTTTTTCTTTCAAACTTTTTATCTTCAACAAAAAGTTTGCAATCCCATTTCCTTCAGGCATTTTTCTAGTACAAAAAGTCTAAAGGGTACTATTATAGGCTTAATTTTTCACACTTGTAGATGGTTCTTCAAGCTCTCTCCAACTAAGCTATAATATTAGGACAACCCCAGGCTTTGGATAACCTATGTTGAGGTTAAACCTCTGGAGTAGGCTAACTTCTTATTTAATGCTCACCTAAAACTAATTCTAGACTAATGATTCATAAGGAAAAAGTTTAGAGAGGAAAAAGGTATCCTAAAAAATTTAACCCAAGTGATGCACTGAATTTAAATGAACACTCATATATGCTTGAACCCACACTAGATCAGTCATAAGACAACTATGGCTTGTACGGTCTCAAGATCATGTTAACACACTGGGAGAGGTTCAGGAAAAACACTAATCCAAACCTACAAGATCTTGAAAATAATTTAAATATGTAAGTAGAAGGCTAATGGACTAAGAACAATCTCCTTCATGAATCCACCTAGCACAAACATATTAAATCACTAATCAAAGACTAGAGATAGGAAAATAAATCATCTCATTACATTAAGAGGTGGTTAATACAATATTTTGATAGGGTATAGCCTAGTCAAATATGCACACTTTTACAAATGTCTCAATGAGCATCCATCTCCTAGAAAGTTGAAAAAATCTAAAAAAGTAGGAAACTTTTCTAAGGAGAAGAGAAAGGGATTATATAGGAGAAGGGGAGAAGAGAGAAGAGGGAGCATGTTTTGAGAACCATTATTGAGCTTCCATATTTCAAGGGAATACTCCACCAAACTTTGGTTTAATTAGGACATAATCCATCATGATGAAGACATGGTGAGTCATGATCCTATTTATGAAAGGGACCCTTAGGCATATTGAATACTCTATTAAATGCTCAGTTGCTTCTCTAACTACCAAATCTCTATCTTTGATGTTCATGCCATCTTCTACTTGACTACTTAAGTATAAAGAAAAAATCATCATATATATGAACTTGAATAAGCTTTGGTTATGTCTCCTTTGAGAGTCTATCTATCAAGAGCATGGATCATGATGTTCCTTCATTGATTACACATAGTTATCCCTTGCTTTTAAACTTGGACCTAAATTAACTATTAACAAAAACCAAACTAAGATTATTGGTTTTCCTATAGTCTGTATAAATGGTGTTTTACTTGATGCTTGGTTCCTTTTACAACAAGCTATTACCCTTTTGGCCTATTAGGTCTAAAATACCTATTTTATCTTTATATATCTCTATTGGCAATACTTGGTCCTTATTATTTATCCTAGTTCAACTTGGGTCAAGCTCAAGCTCGGTTCCATGTACTTTTTACCAGCTCAGGTCCAATCATTTTCTTTTCTTATGTCAAAATAATTCATCAACCTTAGTCAAAAATTTCTTGGCTCAGTCTTTTATTCATTAGTTGTCAGTAAACTGACTCAAGATCCATTGACCTTGACCCTTTTTCACACCATCAAATCTCTTTGATAGGTTAAATACATGTCATTAGATATGTTACCTAGGCTTACATGTCATTGACACTTATCACCTATGTGTTTGATGCTTGGATTTGCTCATCAGTCTATCTACTCTTTTACTTATGCCATGTGGTGGCCTCTAAGCCCTTTGACCTTTTGACTTGATAGAGTGATGTTATATCTGAATCTATGATTAAATGTGAGCCATTGATCTATTTGGGCCCATCTTCTTATCAGTGAATGCACACCATTGGATCTCGACATGATTAACCCACACCATAGGATCTTGTTATTTGAATTATAATGGCTATTTCATAGGGCTTAATATTAATGTCTAAATAATGTTCTTATATTTTAAAATCCAAATGGTTACTTGTAGGGGCACCCAAATTTGACATCCACATGCCTATCATGGGATATTTGAATAATAATGGCTATTTATTATTATTAAATTTGACATTTATGAGACCTAAATTTGATGTTTGTGGGACTGTCCTTGACCTATTAGATCAACTTTACCAAAATAATTTTTTTTGAAAGAATTCATCTACAGGATTTACCTCAGATAATATGTTTGAAAGAAATTGGTCTTCAGGGAAATTATTGTAGAATAATTTCCCCAAAAGAATTCATGTCTTGATATTCAAAAGGATTATTTTGAACAATTTGTCCAAAATTAAATAAGTCTTCAAGGGAATTGTCATGGAATATTTTACCTAAAATAATTAATGCCTTAGCCAAACTTCAGAAATAGTTTTCTTTAAAGAATTTGTAACCTTGTACCTTTTTCAAAAAAAATTTCAAGGACACTTGTCTTACATAATTTCATTTTATCCTTTTTTAAATTTCCCTTTCCCCTCGAGATTACCCGTCAGAATTTTTGAAAGTGCCCTTCAATATTTTTGTATTGGACCTTTTGATGAAGAAAAAATACCATTAGAAAAAGGTGTTTGGGACACTTTGCTACAAAAAGTGACCCTTTAGAACTTTTACTTTATATAATTTATGAGAGAATGATCCTTAAATTTTTGTTTTAGATAAAATGTCCAAAACAATTCCCAACACTTAGCCCAAAAGACTCAAAAGAAATAACACTTTTTTGATGCAGATAATTTTTCTAAAAGAAATAGGTCTTTGGAAACTTTGTATTCATAGTTTACTTCAAAATAAATGTATAATATAATTCATGTATTTGAAAACTTTGTCTTGGATAAATTTTCCAAATGAATATTCAACACTTAGCAAAAAAAGGGTCCTAAAAGATTTGAACTTAGAAAAACAAAATCTTGAAAGAAAATTGCCAAGTAAGGACTTAGCTAAAATAAAGGTTTTGTACCTAAATTTTTTGAAATCCTCTAGGCCCTGTCAGACTTGTTCATTAAATTGTTATTTGACCTTCAAATATTTGGAACTCTGCTTAGTTTGTCCATCTAGTCACAAGTTTGGTATGCACGCCAGAAATGGCCAACATTTTTGGTGACTCACAGGGAAACATGCTTGCTATGATTTGAGAACCCAAACCATTTACCTTATCTAGTCCATTGGGTATGGAGTAATAAGTCTCTAAAAATAATCTAATTTAAACTCTGATACAAGGCTAACCCTTTTTTTAATTTCCTCTTGAAACAACAAGGACCAAAAATCATACAAAAAAGGAAAATGCACATAGGCACTTGTAAGAAAGAAAGAATAACTAACCTACTAAACAAAATGTTCATATTGGCACCTAGAGATAAACATGAAAACTAATATATTATGTATAAGGTTACAATTTACCATTACCTTCCACTTGGGTCAAATAGAAAACTTTGAGTGTCATTCACTTGTGTTAAAACAAGATCGAAAATACCTTGCTTTTGAGAGCTCATGATATGTAAGCTGAGATGCCTACTTTTAAATCCCTTTATAATGCTCTCAAGTGGATGAAATGGTACAAAGATGTCTCCAATATCAACATACTATTCCATTTATTCAAGGTCTACCTCATATTGGACTATAGAAGCATTTGTGACCTCATTTGATGGATCAATTTTTTGCTCTAAATGAAGCACATGTGATGGCTCATTTGAACTAGTGTTTGGTTGATTTTATAAGATGAGGTAGAAAATCTATAATTCATTCCAAAAGGTAGCTTCCTCTTGGTCATCCAAGATAATTCCAACTTCAACACCATATTTGATTTTCTTAATTTGAAGGGACCATATGGTAGTTCATCAATCCACCTAAGGCCCAATATGTCATTTTCTTGTGGCTCTAAATCTAACCATATTTACTCATTATTAAAGACATAAATATTTCCTCCAAAGGATAATTCATCTTGAAATTGGTTAATTTCTTTAACTTGATTGGCAAGTTCATCTTCAAGATCTAGAGGAAGTATATGCTAGTTTAGAACCTCTACCTAATCTATAAAGTCATGGTACAACTACTGCCATACCTCATCTTGATCCTCCTTTTTCTCTACTTCTTCCTCATCTTCATCTATAGTCACATAAAATAGAATCTCTTAGGACTAGTCAAAATCTCCTTTACTCTCAGTTGTACTCTAGGTGCATACCCATTCAAAAATGAAAGAATCAATACTACCTTCAAGCTGTAGTTCATCAAAACCATGCCAAAAAGTTTGATCAAACCTAATTCTTCCCATTTTGAATGAATTGGACTATTTATCATGATCTCTTATTTATACAAACTTGTGTTTTCCTCTTCAGGCTCAACTTTGATTATAATATTCTCCTCAATTATTTATAGAACAAGTTCCTCCTTCATGAAAGAGATGGTGGGATGGTGAATAAGTTCACCTTTCTTGTAGCATAGGGGAGTATCCTTTCAACTATGTACCTTTAAGGGTATTTTAGGTAGCTCTTGAGGGAAGGAGAGAGTCTTGAAGATATTATACACCAAGCTTGTTGATATGAGATATGGTTGCTTTATTCATTTCTTGCACAACTAGCGTTTCCTCTATTAGAACTAGTTCTTGGACTGCTTCAACTGACACCTACTCCTTATTTATTTCATTATAAACTAATTTTGATTATGTAAATGAGTATGTAACATACACTTTTTCTTTCTTGTGAATGGTTATAGGAAAGGGTGGCCTTATAAATGAGGGCATGATATAGCCAGTGTTAAAATTTTAGGAGAAGATCCATGATGGAATGACTTCATGTTATTGAGTTGGAATGGGCATAGGGGTAGGAGAGGGAAAATTGATTGGATCAAGCTTTACATACTCCTCCCATTTCTCAAACACTTCTTCAATGGATAATACCCACCCTTTCATCTCTTTCTTCTTAACATGTGGGAGTTGGCTTTTTCAATGAATGCCCATATATTCTAGAACTCTTGCAAGATATTTATCCTTTCCATGGCATGAATAGGTAAATCTTATCCAAGGTAAAATCCCTCCTTGATTTTCATGATTATTCTTCCTTGGTCTAATATTTCCTCTATATGTTTTGACAAGGATGGATTTTGATAGGGTTGACTAGGGGATGATCAAGGACTCTTGAAGGTTGATCTTAAGGCTATTGGAGGAGGGAGGGCACATAAGGCTAGTCTAAATGAGCCTAATTCCCTTAATAATATATTAACATACTATCTATATTTTGACCATGTTTCTTATCATTTCTATATCTTCGTTATTATAAGGTGACCACTGTTCTCCCTCATAAACTAACCATCTATTCTTGACTAACTAAAGAACACTCTTTGATTTTTGTAGAATATGGATAGGGATAATTGGAGAAAACTCCAAACCCTTACCAATATCATATCAACTCAATATAAACTAATAATACTTACTTGATTCATGATAAGTATGTAACATGGTAAGCCTAGTTTTGACAAAGGGAAGTAGAGGACTAATTTGAATACAAAGGAGGCTGACCTTGGTCATATATAGGGGTAGAAGGAGGACAAAGATTATGATAGGGTTGATAGGCTATTTGAGGGCCACTTGGGGGGAAAACATAAACATTATTTGCCTAATAAGTGTGATGATGAGGTAGAGGATAAGCATATTGATCAAAATATGACTGATTGTACATACTATATTATGATGATTAGGCACTTAGTTAGGCTACTTAACCAATTGATAGATGCTCAGAGTTATCATTAATGTTTGTAGAATACCTCAAAAGGCTTATATATAGAAGAAAAACATCAAAAATCCTTCCACTAATTTAGATCTTAATCCCATTGGGCATGCTAAAAATCATTATAGGCTTAATTTTCACCCTTAGGGAGGGTTCTTCAGGCTCTCTCCAACTAAACTATAATACTGGGATAATCCTAGGCTATGGGTAACCTATGTTGAAGTTGAACCTCTAGAGTAGGTTAGTTTCCTCTTTGATGCTCACCTAGAACTAAATATAGACTAATGCTTCACAAAGAAAAGGGTTAGATAGGGAAAAGGGATCCTAAGAAAGTTAACCAGTTGTTGCACAAAATTTAAATGAACACTCATCTATGATTGAACCCACACTAGATCAGTCATAAGATAAATATGGATTGCATGGTCTCAAGATCAAGTTAACACACAAGAAGAGATTTAAGTATAACACTAATCCAAACTTTCAAGAGCTTAAAAATACTTTAAAGAGGTAAGTAAAAGGATAATGTAATAAGAATAACCTCCTTCATGAATCCACCAAGTAAAAGCATACTAAAGCACTAATCACAGATAAGAGATAGGCAAATAAATCATCTCATTACATCAAAAGGTAGATCTTATTATATTTTTATAGGGTATAGTGTGTTCAAATGAGCACACTTTTTAAAACATCTCAATGACTATCCATCTCCCAAAAAGATGAAAAAGTCTAGAAAATTGGGAACCTTTTCTAAGGAGAAGAGAAAGGGATTATATAGGATAAGGGAAGAAGAGAGAAGAGGGAGCATGTTTAGAGAACCATTAATGAGATGTCAGCTTTTAAGGGAATGCTCCACCATGCTTTGGTCTAATCAAGATTTAATCCATCATGATCAAAACATGGTGAGTCATTATCCTATTAATGAAAGAGACCCTTAGGAATTTTGAAGACTCTATTAAATGCTTAGGATGCTTCTCCAACCACTAGATTTTTATCTTTGATCTTCATGCCATCTTCCACTTGACTAATTAAGTATAAGGAAAAAATCCTCATATCTATGAACTTGATTGAGATTTTTTTATGTTTGATTTGGGTGGCTATCTATCAAGAGAATGGCTCAAGATGTTCCTTCATTGATTACACATAGCTATCCCTTGATTTGAAACCTATACCTGAATCAACAATAGATGAAAACCAATCTAAGATTATTAGTTTTCCTATAGTCTATATAGATGGCATTCTACTCAATGCCTTGTCGCTTTTAGAACAAGTTATCACCCTTTTGGCCTATTAGGTCCAAAAGACCTATTTTACATTTATATATCTCTACTAGAAATACTTGGTCTTTATTATTTATCCTAGTTCAACTTGGGTCAAGCTTGAGCTTAGTTTCATGTATTTTTCACCATCTCAAGTCCATTCATTTGCTTTACTTGAGTTGAATTGCTCCATCAAACTTAGTCAAAAATGTGCCATTTTAATCCTTTGTTCATTAGTTATTGTCAAAATAACTTAGGATCCATTGACCTTGACCCTTGATCACACCATCAGATCTCCTTAATAAGTTGAATGCCTACTATTAGATCTATTTCATAGGATTATGCATTATTTACACTTTCCACATGTGCATTTTATCCTTAGATCTGCTCATCAGTGTATCTTTTTCCACATGTACACCACATGGTGGCATCTATGCCCCTTGACCTATTTACTTGATTACATGTTATTATATTTGAATCCTTGATTAAACATGAACTATTGATTTGTTTATGCCCATATTCCTATCAGTGAATGTTCACCATTGGATCTTGGCTTTATAAACTTGCACCATAGGATCTTGAGATTTTAATTACAATGGCTACTTCATGGGGCTTAAGATTAACACATACATGAACATCCTTAGATTTTTAAATCCAAATAACTACTTATAGGGGCCTAAAATTGACATTCACACACCTATCATGGGATATTTAAATCCTAACAACTATTTTTTATGCTTAAATTTGACATTTGTAAGACCATCCTAGATCTTTTGAATTCAAATGTCTACTCATGATAGCCTAAAATTGAAGTTTGAAAGACTGTCCTTGACCTATTGGATCAAATTTGCCAAAAAAAACTGTCCAAAAAATTCATCTATGAGCTTTGCCTTGAGTAATTTGTCTAAAAGAAATTGGTCTTTGGGGAAATTATTTTGGAACAATTTCCTTGAAAGAATTCATGTTTTGGTCTTTAGAATGATTGTTTTGAAAAAATTTTGCATAAGAAAATAAGTCCTCAACAAAATTTTCATGGAACATTTTCCCCAAAATAAATAATGCCTTAGCCAAACTTCGTAAATAGTTTTCTTGAAAGAATTTGTGCCCTTGTACCTTTTGTCAAGGAAACTTACTTGACAAAATTTATTTTTAGCCTTTTTGAAATGGCCTTTTGCCCCTTGAGATTACCCTTCAAGCTTTCTAAAAGTTCCCTTTAGAAATTCTATATTGGAAATTTTGACAAAGAAAAATACACTTTGCAAAAAGTGTTAGGGACACTTTACTATAAAAGGTGACCCTTTAAAACATTTACTTTGGATGATTTTTGAGAGAATGATAGTTTAAGCTTTTTGTTTTAGAAAAAATGTCTAAAACAATTCCCAACACTTAGCCCAAAAGACCCAAAATAAATTTCCAAAAATAAATAACACTTTTTTGATGTAGATAATTTATTCGAAAGAAATGTCTTCAAAAACTTTATCTTCATATTTTACTTTAGACAAAATGTCTGAGAGAATTCATGTCTTTGGAAACTTTGTCTTAGATAAATCATCTGAAAGAATCTTTAACACTTAGCCAAAAAAAGGTCTTGAACGATTTGAACATATCAAAACAAAATCCCGAAAGAAAACTTCCAAGTAAGAACTAAGCTAAAACAAATGTTTTATACCAAAATTTTTTGAAATCCTATGGGCCCTTCTAGACTTGTTCACAAAACTATTGTTTTTCCTTCAAAGCTCTAGAAATTTGCTCAGTTTGTCCATCTAGGCAAAATCTTGGTATGTGGGCCAAAAATTACCAATATGTACTTTTCCTTCTGGAAAATAACCCATACAAAAATCTTGAAAAAGGTCATTTTCTTTGGGAAAAGTGTAAACTCAATTTCTTTGGCAAAAGTGTAAAGTCAATTTATTTGAAAAAAGTGTAAAGTCATTTTCTTTGGGGAAATTGTTTTGGAAAAAAGGTCTGAAACAATTATCCCGATGAAGATAAAAAATATGAAGGCCTAATTCTTGTGGGCATTTTGAACATACAAATTTTTTGATAAAGCTCAAATATTTAAGGAAAAGTGTACCGCTCAGTTGCTTCAAGAATTTTCTTTAGGCAAAATGTATGGAAAAATTGTCCTACTAAAATGATTGCATAAAGGAAATCCAAAAATATCTCATATGCTTTAGAGAAATTCCAACGAAATTATTGTGTAAAAATTGTCCCAACATAAAAAATACAAAGATAAAGGTCCCAAAAGAACAAATGCCTCAGGCTCAAAACTTGGTAATTTTCCTTGTTTATTTTGATCCAATCACAACCAAGCTAGAGGATCATAATCAAATGGTACACATCAAAGTAAAGGAAGATGATTGAATAACATGTGAAAAACTTTGAAAAATCAAAATTTACAAGATCCCCATGAAAGTGATAAGTATCACAATCTTGGTGGATTTCCTAATGATCCAATGGCATGTAGGGGTCAAAGAAGTCAAAGGAACCTCCAGAGGAATGCGAAGAAGACACATGTTGAACTCTCAAGAGTCTAACTAGCAGTGTGATGGTTGTGAGAATGTATTGTGATGGTATCATAGACATAAAACTTAATCTTTGATGGATACTTGTTATTCATGGATTAAATTTGATGGTCATGATAATGTCAAATATGTTCACACAAACATCAAATGATGAGTTCACAGATGTCAAATTTAAGTCATAAAAGGCAAACATATATTGGAGTTTAAATTTGATGGTTTCATGAATGTCATTTATGGTCATATGAATGTAAAATTATGGGCATGTGAATTCTAAATTTAATCCATAGTGGATATTTGATGGTGTTTGATCCTACGGATCTGGATCAATAGTCAATGTTTGATCATGCAAATCAAGATCTATAGCACAAGTGAGAGATAAATTTTCAAAGGAATTGGGCCAAATAAGGAGAAACCATGTGTAAAAATGACATTAATCTAAGCCAATATAGATTATTTAGATCATGGAAATCCTGTAGAGCTATTAAATGGAATTCTATCATTCATCATGAAGATAAAGATCTAGTAGTGCTAGTCTTAAGTGGAATTTTCAAAGATATGGACCCAATGATGTGTTGACATGTGTACTAGGGGAAATGGTCACATGTCTAGTTAATGAAAAAAGTGACATGGTGATGCTACTTAGGCATACACATCATGATCAAAGATCTTATGCAGAGTGATTTCATGGAGCTTTTGCCATTGATAGTAGATTGACTAGGTAAATTTTAGATGAGTCATGATAGCTACATAGGAATTCAAGGGTTTTAAAATTAATTGCAAATTTAATCAAAGATATATGGGTCCCTTTATCTATAAGATCATGATTTATCCCCCAAATATGTTTTAATGTGCACAAAGGTCAAACTTTTAAATCTCACTAGTTTTAAACAGGTTAATTTTGAAGTTTGGGACTTATGGATAGAATGTGTATTTTGACAGTTAGTAGTACAAATAGACACTTTGAAATAAAATGGAATAATAATGAAGCACATGTAACATGTTGAAATTATTGATATGTTTTTGTTATACTAATATGAAGGAGCTTATGTTCATAAAATTGATGACCTCTTTGGAGATCTCTAGTAAAGCCTATATGAGAAGGGAAGTTACAAGAATGAAAAGTCTATGTTCAGTGCATTATAATTCAAAATGGATTTACTAACCCCTTATGTGCTCATTTGAGAATTCCCTAAGGGAACTTCATAGGGGGATTATAATTGTTTATTTCATAAATTGGAAATCACCAAGTGGACTCAAAATTTCCCCAATAAGTCAAAAGTGAAATAATGCATTTACACATTGAAAAAGCAAATAAGGGGGGAAGCCTAAAAAGGAAAATTTTCAATAAGTAATGATACAAGTTGAAAAATGTGAAAAGGCATGTTGGAGCTAAAAGTGTAAAAAGGTAAAATTACCTAAGTATTTTGTATTTTCCATTATTGTGTTTTCCCAATCTCCTCCATAGAAAGTTATTGTAGGTTTTTAATTCTAAGGTGGGCCACTCCAAAGAAGATCATTCAAATGACCATGGATGTAGAATATTTTTAGGGAATCATGGTAAAATTAGGTCATTTCATGGTGTGCATGAAAGTTAAGGCATTTGTCTAAAAGTTTCTAGCTATGTAGGAAAGTGGTCAAGAGAATCCTTAGGCAGTTACACATAATGATAAAGTTTATTTGGCCCTCTAACATGAATATTCTCCTTTTAGATGATGTCAAAGGCATCTCTCAGCATGAAATCAAAGGATGTGCTCCAAATATTCATCATTACTTATATAAGAAATTAGAGTTATGATTTTTCTTACAAATGGATGAGGATCCCAAGTATGGAAAAGGGCATATTCTAGTTGGAAGCATCTTGGTAGACTTGAAAGTCTTTTTTGAAAATTTGAAAGTTGTGACCTAGTCCCAAATTTGAAAATTTATAAATAGGGGGTTTCTCCTCTATTCAAGGTTGTTGGGTTTTTTTATAGGTATCCAATTAATCTAAGTTTAGGTTTTTCATAAATTTTTATGGCATCAATTATTGTGTGTAGATTTTGTCTCCCTTACTAATGTGGTTGTAGATGTATAACCATTAACAAGCTTTGAGAGAATTTTTATATCTCCCTTGTCAAAATAGCAATCTCACCATGCTTTTTTCCATGGTAGCATTTTGAAATAGTGATGTGTGTAATATTTATTTTCAAGTTAACAAAAATGTTTGTGGTTATTTTCTATTTCCTATAGATGAAGTGCAATGACATGTTTTGCAAGAATTGTTGATTGGACATTTGGGTTTATGCTTACTATTGGTTATAATTTTGAGTATGGATTTAAATTATAAAATATTTCCACATTACTTTAGGATAAATTATTGAATAACTTGTTAGGCGACCCCAGTTTTATGGATTTGATAGGGAAAAACATTTGAAAGATTAGTTTCATTGTATGTTCTAGTCTCTCAGGGATCATTTGGTATTCACCGTTATCTTGCATTTGGAGTTTTTTATGCATACTTGCTAAGGAATATTGTCATGAAATACTACAAGATACCTTATTGTTTGTAAACCACCAACACACCAACATCCTTATTTTTAATCATCTAACTTGTCCTACCCTATCCTACCCTACAAATAATACACCCTTTGCATACTATAAGTGTTATTTGCCTTGAAAATGCATAAGATATTGCATATTTTGAATGTTTTGTAGTTTGTGTTTTAAATTCTAGCATTACAATCTTTTATTTGACCCCTATTATTGAAGATTTTATATAATGCAGATTGCAATCTCTTTCCTTTCTGTCTTTAGTATCTTGTATATGACTTAGAGAATTTGTGCATTTTGTGTGACAACCCTTCATAGGTAAAGTGTGAAAACTTGGTTATGGCCTGATCATATATGTTCCTTGTACCAAAAATCCCCATCAAGGTTAAACTATAGAATCTCTCCATGTGAGCAATCTACCCCATATGTCCTCTCACCTTGGTTTAGATAGAGCCAAAAGTAGTAGGGAGCTAACCATACCTTTTTTAGGTGCCTCTTAATCATTTTTTGCATTTGGTCTAATCTTGATGCCAAACCCTTCCCTAAATACAACATAGAAGCAGGTTTTTCATCTTTACTTGCCTTTTTATCTCAAGTGTGTAAGGCTAAGTTTAAAAGGTGTACAATTAAGAAAAAACACTCTTCTAACATCATTTTTGAGGACAATTATTTTCCCTTGTGTTACTAGGGAATCTTATAGAGATTCATTGTAATTATTTCATGTTTTGAAGTTCTTTATTGTTACTACACTACTTTGACTATCTTGGTCATTAATGTTGTAGCACTCCACTAGGGATGTGCTAGGAAGTTTTAAGGCTTGATAATTTGGCTTCTGATGCATTTATTACAAAAACATATTAGCATTACATGTTGAAAGGTGTTTTATCCCTTTTGAAACATTATTCTAAAAATTTCATTATTTTTGTATTTTATCTCATCATTAACTTTAATAAAGAATGTTTTGAGCATGTATCATGATTAGTTTATCAACTATTATATTATAGAATTTTGATTTTTATCACCTAGTTTCAATGAAGACTAGTGTCTATTCTAAATATTTTTCTAATTTTTAGCTTTGATTATATTCTTATTTGCAAATATGGAAGGGTTAAGATCATCTTTCAGAGGTGAACCATCTAAGAAAATTACTCCACACTTAAGTATTCCTCAAAAAATAGGGAGACAAGTTTGGAAACCTATTAAAGGGTAGAGTTTAGCTACTAAGGACCATCAATATTTTGATATTATTGAATTATTAGTTGATCCTCCTATTATTAAGGACTATTGTATCTCTCATAGCAATTTTGAATTATATAGTCCCATCTATTATCCAACTCCTTCCAAACTAGTTGAATACCCTCCCATGTGTAACACACCAACTCAACACAATTTACCCCCTCATATCCCTTTGATAGTTATTCTTAAACCTCCCATTTAACCAATCATGAGGCATTTAAATCTAGATGAGAATAAACATCTTGAATTCCATGTTCCTATATTTAGGCCTATCACTGTCGATGAAATGGAAGTTTGTCTAAATGAAGTCCCAAATGAAGTTAGGAAATGCCTCCCAAAGTTTCAAGGGAATAATGTAGTAAGTGGTGATCAACACCTAAGTGATTTCAAAAATATCATTGAATATTATGAGGTTCAGTATGCAGATGTGTGTATAAATTTATTTTTGTACATGCTAGAGGAAGATAGTCATGAATGGTTTAATTTGCTTCCTATTAGATGCATTGATTCATGGGAAGAGATGTATAGTTTTTTTAGAGTTTAGTATGGTGCTAGGATTGATCCAAGGTTTCTTTTGGCTAAGTTTGAAAATATAAAAAAATAACCCTAATGAGTGTGTATATTACTTTGATACATGATTCAACAAGACCATGATGCAGGTGCTTAAAAACATCAGTCCTAGTGATATAACATGCTTGATAAAGTATTATGATGCCTTTAATGAGAATGATGCATACTACTTAAGGGACAAGGCTTCCACTAACCTACAGCTGGAATTCAATGTGGCCATCTAAGTTGGGAATAACATAAAGGATATCATAAATCCCATGAATAAGTGGGATGATGTGAAGCTAATCAATCTAGAAAAGATAGTCTACAAAGATAGCCCACCTTGAGGAGATTGTTAAAACTTTGGCCTCTGTTGTTAAAAAATTTTGACACAAGTTGGCTAGAGATAAAAAGGGGATCCCTCATATGTTTTCTAGTCGAGAGATGGATCCAAATCTAAATAAGTCACAAGGAAGTCCTACTTTCAACCAATGAGATAATGATAGAGGGAAGAGGCCTGTACATGAAGAAAGAATAGATAGAAATCAAAATAGAGGGGATAGGAAATAAGTGTTTGATTTTTTAAATGTTAAGATGAATGTTGTATATTGTGACATTTACATTAATTGGTGTGATAAGTAATTATTTCCACATCCCCCATGTGATATAACTGAATTGATTGATGAATATGTAGATGAACTTGAGTTTGCATCATTCAGTGATGAAATTTTAATGTTCAATTGTCAAATTCCTTCAAGTGAGATGACTACCTTCATGGAGTTGTTGAGTGATACTAATATTGATCAATTTTAGAGTGTAATTGAAAGAGTAAGTATCCCAAATCCTAAATTTTCTTTTGGAATTAATATGGTGTAAGCATATGAATTACCTATTCATGATTTTGATTTCTAATGCTTTAGGATGATAAGGAAATATTGTGGGGGAATTCCATCAGTTGAGGATAGGTAGTTGTTAATTAATACAATAATGTCATAAAAGGAGTATCATTTGAGAATCAAATATTAGGATGCTACTCCTTAAGACACTACCCTTGAAAATCCAAGGGTTGGGGATGCTAATAAGGAGTCTAAGAAAATTATAGCAGTCTTTAAATCTTTTGATCCAATATCTATTTCCCAATTTTCTAAGCTTAGAGGTGGTGTAGCCAAGAATAGAGTATCCATATTATCTATTATCCCTAAGGCTAGGAATGATGCTAAAACTAATCTACCTTTTAATGTTGATAATAAGAATGTAAATCCATCCTACTCCACTTCAGATCTTGAGTGACTATATTTGAGTTAAAGGTGATTTCACCCTTCCACCCAATAATATGCTTCCTTAGTATAACATGTGTGACATGAGCCAAGTGTTGAGTCAACTAAAAGTCATAGTGCCACTTATTGAATTATTGAAAATACCTAAACATAGGAAGAGGGCCTTTGAATATTTATAATTTGGTCAGAATTAAGCTATAAATGAAATTGAGTTACCCCAAGCACTCTTAAAAGAAGATGAAAAATTAGAAGAAGTTTAACCTACTCTTGAGGTCTATTTGGGAAATACTATTGTATAAAGTTAGCTAAATGTGGATCGTTTTTACATAACCCTATTGATAAATTCTCTAATTATTCACAATTATATGTTTAACTCTAGATCTTCTTGTGATGGGATGCCCTTGGGTGTCCTAAATGAAATCATAGTTAAGATTACATCAGCCTTTGGCAAGTGTTATGCCATGGACTCATGAGAGGTTCCAATTGTTGGACAAGTCAAGGGGTTGGTGGTATAGTTAGTAATACACCCAATAAAATATTTGAATATGGACATGGTAGTTGTGTACTACCCACCTAAGTGAATTATGTTATTGTCACATAAATGGGATGATAACATGGGTGGAAGTATGCAGATGGACTTTTCATATTCCACCATTTTATTAGAGGGTAAGATATTTAAACTTTATAGAGAGTTGAAGATGTTACATGTGATTGAAGATCTAAAACATGCTCTCAATGAATTTATGTACATAGATGTTAAATTGGGAAAATTTGTTGGGAATGTTGATACTAGTGAACAACTTAATTTTCTTGATGGTGAACCTAAAAAAAAATGTAGTTTGGAAGATGTGTTTTGAAGGGGCTTACTTCAATATTGGAAATGGAGATGGGGTTATCTTTTATGCCCCCAATGGTAAATGTTTTATATTTTCTTTTCAATTGTCCTTTAAGTGCATAAATAATACTATTGAGTATGAGGAACTCTTTCTTGGTTTAAGGATTGCCCATGAATATGGAATTAAAAATTTGATTATCAAGGGTGATTCTGAGTTAGTGGTTAAGCAAATTCACAATGCTTATGCTAAAAAAAATAAAAGGTTGAAATAATATCAGAATGTTTTTTGGGATTTACTTGAATTTTTTTATGCATCCAAAACTTGTTATCATGATAAAAGTTTCAATGAAGAAGCTGATAAACTCGTAGGGTTAGGTGCTTAGTTTGATATTATAAATATGAGCCCTCATTATCAATATCAGGTAGATGGACTTGTTAGGCCTTCAATCTTACACAATGTTCATCACTGGTATGTATTTGATGATCATGAGAATATCAAGTGGCTTTTTAATTATGAAGCTAAGCTTTATGATCATCTCATAGACTTGGAATCTATGGTTTAGGTTTATGATGGAAAAGAAACCTTGTTTGAGAAGGACATCATTTAGTTGAAGAAAAACATGCTCCATAGAGGATTAATAAGTTTAGAAGCATCTTTTGATGGAGCTAATAGAATCAAATTAAGATACTCATTCATCTCAAAATACATGATTGAGTGTAACTTGGGTTCTCATGAGAATATAAGAAAGGTTTGGTCAGGTACTCACCTAAGTGCAATTGAGAATCAAGTTTACATGCAGCTACTTAAATGGTACCATGATTATTTAGCATGGTCTTATTTTGAGTTAAAAGTGTATAAGGAATACTTGTTTCAACATTTCATCTTGATTTAGCCTGATAACAAGCCTTTTAGGTAGAAATAGAAGCCCATTAACCCCATCTTGGCCACTAAGATGTAGGATGAGTTAAAGAAGCTAAAGGATGGTGGTATCATTCAACCCATCAGGTATTCATCATGGGTTGCAAATTTAGTTCCTTTATGAAATAAAAGTGGTGACATCTACTTGTGTATGGATTTATAAAATTTAATAAAGCTTATTTTAAAGATAATTATCCCTTGACTAATATGAAGAACATATTTTAAAGTGTTACTTGATCAAAGATATTGTCCACATTTGATGGATTCTCAAGGTACAACCAAGTTGTGGTAAAGGAATCCAAAATATCCAAGATTGTGTTCACAATGCCTTAGGGCATGTATGTATATATGAGGATGCCTTTCAAGTTTATGAACACTAGTGAAACATTCCAATGATCTATGATGATATTATTATGTACTCCAAGACTAGAGAAGAACATTTGGAGCATCTGGAGAAAGTGTTTATCAAATGTAGGGAGTTTGGAATTTCACTTAATATGAAAAAGTACCACTTTAGAGTAAAAAATGCCAAGTTTTTAGGATAATAGTGTCTAAGTATGGTGTTATGATTGACCTTGAAAGGGTCGAAGCCATTGACAAAGTGCCTATCCCATAGTCTAAGAAATGAATTCTATTTTTCTTTGGATAAATTAACTTTATAAGGAGGTTTGTGTCTAATTTTTTGGGGATTAATCTACCTATTAATTCCATGCTAAAGAAGGACCAGACTATCAAATGGGAGGAGAAGGCTATGCAAGCATTTAATGACATCAAGGGGGATTTAAAGTCTAATCCTATCTTGGTTGGCCCTGATTACGCAAATTCATTCTATATATTCTCCTTTTCATCATACACTACTATTTTTTTGTCCTATTTCACAATAATGAAGATGATCATGAGCATCCCATAGCTTTCTTTAGCAAAGATTTGCAAGATCTTGAACTAAACTATACCATCATGGAAAAGTAAGTTTTTTCTCTCTTGAAAGTTGTTAAGATGTTCAGGCCTTATATTTTGAGTTCAAAGATTATTTTTTATGTCCCACATACCATGGTGAAGGACATATTGACTCAAACCAAAGTATCCAAAAAGAGATGCAGGTGGGTCAACAAGTTACAGGAATAGGACATGGATATTTAGACTACCAAGTTAGTAAGAGGGATGGGTCTTACCAAGCTTCTGGATGAGACCAATTTGCAATTTGTTGAGGTAAACACTACTATTTTCAATTATGATGATTCTTTGAGTCAATTTAACATGTCTCTAAGGTATAGAGATATTGTTTACTATTTGAAAGATATGAACTATCCCCTTGACTTAGACAAAAATCAAATAACTCTCAAACTTGTCTCCTAAAAATATCTCATAACTAAGAATAGACTAGCATGGAAGAATCCATATGGGGTTATCCTAAGATGTATGCTAGAATAATAGACTACTAACCTGATTGAAGATGTCCATAGTAGAGCATGTGGTAGTCATTTTGTGCCTAAAGTCACATCTCATAAAATTTTGAGAGCTATTTATTGGTGTCCATCATTGTTTAAATATGTTTCTCAAGAAGTCATAAAATGTGAAAAATGCCAACACTATGCTGGGAGGATGAACTATTCATGTTCTCTTCCCTTACATCCTATGACAATTTAAGGCCCATTCAAATAATGGGTAATGGATTTCATTGGAGAAATTGTTGATTCATCAACTACTAGACATATATGGATACTAGTTATAACTAACCACATCACAAAGTGGGTTGAAGTGATCCCTAAGAAAAATGTGATGTACCAGGTAGTTATGGATTTCTTGATAAATCAAATTACTTATAGATTTAGTATGCTTGTTAATATAATTGTAGATAATTCCATGATATTAAAAGCCACACCTTTGGTGGTATTAAGTAAAGAATATGAGATTTAATTGACCTATGCTTCCAATTACAACCCTTAGGGGGAAAGGGAAAGTAGAATCCAATAATAAAAACTTGATCAAAATCATTAGACTAACTTTGGAAGCAAATAAGAAGTGGGGTGAATAGCTAAAGGTTTCCTTATGAGTTAATAGGATTGTGCCTAAGAGAGCTACAGGCAAAATCCCTTTTGAGATTTTTTATAGAGCTCAAGAAATTTTGCCTATGAATTTGTAGTTACCAACCTATCAACTCATGAAGCAACTAGAGGATGATGAGAAAATCGATCACAATGAGAGCAGGATGAACTAAATTATTGAGCTTGATGAAATTTTAAGACAAGATCATGAGAGACACCTTAAGTTCAAGGAAAGGATAAAGAAGATATTGGATAATAAGGTCACTCCAAGAAATTTCCAAGTAGGTGATTTGGTTCTACTTTGGGACAATAGTCATGAGGAGAAAGGAAAACATGGAAAATTTGATGCCTTGTAGATGTGTCCCTATTCTATTGACTATCAAATTAGGGAGCATAGTTTCTTATTGAGAGACTTGGATGGTGAAATACTGGAGCTACCAATCAATGGTAGACATTTGAAACACTTCTTTGATTAAGTCCTTAACTTGAGTACCATATTATATAGTGTATATTTTTTATCTTTATGTTGTTTTATTGCTTTGTTTCCCCTTTACTTTGGGCCTTGTTTTTACAATTTCACTATGTTTTATTGTGTGTTTTTTTTCAAATCCTCCTGACATATTTTTTTCAAGTATGCCATTATTTTAATGAGATTTTAGGATTGTTTGTTAAAAATATATAAGTCTTGAATCTATGAACCAATGGATTGGCACTTGGTCTTACATTTTAGGGTTCTTTACATAGTGGTATGGGGTATGCATCCTTAGGTGAGAGTCAGTGTTAGTTTCAAGAATTATACTAAATTAATTAGATCCTTATCAAGTATAAATTCCTAAGTCCAGCTTGAGTTTAGTATAGATTCCTAAGTCTTTATCCAAATTTGTGTCTTAAAATGTTCACTAAAATGTCAAGTTCATGTTAAATTAACTAAGTTTAAATTGGTCCTTAGTATGAAATAGCCTTATTTATTTTAGGAAAAATGTTCATGCAAATATTATAAAGGCTTATTTATTTTAGACTTTTATCCATGGTAATGAGTTCATAGGTCCATTTCCTTCAGGCATTTTGCCCATGCAAAAATTCTAAAGGGTACTTTTCATTTTGGCATTTTGAGTGCACAAAAATATCAACAAAATTCATTTTCTTCAGGAAAAGTGTAAAGTCATTTTTTTTGGCAAAAGTGTAAATTTATTTTATTCAAGGAAATTATTTTAGACAAAATGTCTGAAACAATTGTCCTGATGAAGACAAAAATTTGAAGGCTAAATTCTTGCAATCATTTTGTCCACAAAAAAATCTGATAAAGTTCAAATCTTTCAAAAAAAGTGTAGAGCTCAGTTGCTTTAGGGAAATTATTTTTGACAAAATGTCTGAAATAATTGTCTTGATGAAATGTTTTCAAAAAGGAAATCCTAAAAGAGCTCATATGCTTCAGAGAAATTATCTCAAAGAAAATGTCCAAAATAATTGCCCTGACCAAATTATTATGGAATAATTAACCAGACATAGAAATGATAAAAATAGGGATGTCAAAGATATAAAATCCAAAGAAAAAAGTCCTAAAAGAACATATCCCCCAAGATTGAAACTTTGTAATTTTCCTTGTTTATTTTGATTTAATCATAGTTGAACTGGTAAATCATGATTGAATGGTGCACATTAAAGTAGAGGAAGATGATCAAATAGTGTATGAAAAATATTGAATAGTCAAAAGATCTAAGAGCCTCATGAGATTGAAAATTAGCACCATCTTGGTAGACTACCTAATGATCTAATGGCACATAGGGGTCAACAAAGTCAAAGGAACCTCTAGTGGAATGTGAAGAGGCCACGTGTTAAACTTTTAGTGAGTGGAAATAATAGTGTGATAGTGGTGTGAATGTCTATGATGTTTGTGTGAACATATTTTTATGTTCATGTAGATGTCAAAGTTAAGTTCTAATGGATACTTATCATTCATGGATTAAATTTGATGGTCACATGAATGTCAAATATGTTCACATGGATGTCAAATGATGGGCATGCATATGTCAAATTTAAGTAATAAAAGTTAATCATCCATTGGATCTTATATTTAATAAGTAAAAAAATGTCATTGATGGTCACATAGATGTCAAATTATGGGCACAAGAATTTAAAATTTAATCCATAGTGGATAGCTAATGGTGTTTGATCCTATATATCTAGATCAATGGTCTTCATTTGATCATGAAAATCAGGATTTATGACACAAGTGAGATTTGACTTGTCAAAGGACATGGGCCAAATAAGGAGAAACCACATGGAAAAAGGACATTAGTATAAGTCAAGATTGATTTTTTAGAGTGTGTAAATCCCATAGAGTTTCCAAGTGGTATGCTAGCATTCATCATGAAGCCAATGATCTACTAGTGCTAGTCTTAGGTGGACTTTTTAAAGATATGGACCCAATGTTGTGTGGACACATGTCCTAGGGGAAATGATTAGATGTCAATTTAATGAAAAAAGTGACATGGTGATGTGACATAGGGATACACATCATGATCAAAGATCCTATGTAAAGTGAGTTCATGGAACTTTTACCATTGATAACAAATTTACTAGGCAAATTGCAAATGAATCATAGTAGCTACGTAAGAAGTCTAGGGTTTTAAAATCAATTGCAAATTTAATAAAAGAGACACAGATCCTTTTATGAAAAATCTCATGATTTATCCCCTAAAGATGTTGTAAATGGAATAGAGGTTGAACATTAAGATGTCACTAGGCTTATGTAAGTACATTTAAAGTTTGGGACTTGTGGATGGAATGTGTATTTTGACAGTCAGTAATACAGATGGACACTTTGCAAGAAAATGGAATAATGATGAATCACTTGTAACCTATTTATATTACTGATATGCTTTTGTCATACTAATATGAAGGAGATTATGTTTATAAAATTGATGACCTCTTTTCAGATCTCTAGTAAAGCCTATATGAGAAGGGATGTTATAAGAATGAAAAGTTTATGTTCAATGCATTATAATTCAAAATGGTTTTACTAACCCCTTATGTGCTCATTTTATAATTCCCTAGGGGAACTTCCTAGGGAGACTATAAGTGCCAATTGCATAAATTACAAATTGCCAAGTGGGGTCAAAATTTCCCCAATAAGTCAAAAGTGAAATAATGCATTTACACATTAAAAAAGGAAATAAGGGGGGAACCCTGAAAAAGGAAAATATTTAAGAATAAAAGATACAAGTTTAAAAATTTGAAAAGGTAGGTTGGAGCCAAAAGGGTAAAAAGGTAAAATGAAGTAAGTCTTTTTTATTTATTATTATTATTTTTGTGCAAGCTCCTCTATGGAAAGATATTATAGGTTTACAAGTCCAAGGTGGGCCAATCCAAAGATGATCATTCAAATGGCTATGGATCAAGAATATGCCCAAGGAATCATGTTAAAATCAGGTTATTCCATGGAATGTTGAGAGGGAGGGCATCTATATAGAAGTTTCTAGCTATGCAGGCAAGTGGTCGAGAGTATCCCCACCCAGTTAAACATAATGACAAAGTTTTTTTGACCCTCTACCATGAATATTATGCTTCTAGATCATGTGAAAGGCATATCCTACCATAAAACTAAAGGATGTGCTCCAAATCTTCATCATTCCTTATAGAGGCATTTAGAGTTATGATTTTTCTTACAAATGGATGAGGATCTCAAGTATGGAAAAGGGCATATTCCATCTGGAAGCATCTTGGTGGACTTGAAAGTTTGTTTTACAATTTTGCAATGACCCTGTGTCAAATTTGAAAATGTGTAAATATTGGGTTTTTCCTCTATTCAAGGTTATTTTTGGTCATTTTTTTAATTGTCTATTTAATCTAAGTCTAGGTTCTATAAAAAAAATTTGGGATCAATTGTTATTTGTAGATTTTGTCTCCCTTACTAAGGTGGTTGCAACTATATAGCCATTAGAAAGATTTGAGAGCATGTTTATGTTTCCCTTGTCAAAAGAGAAATATCACCATGCTTGTCCCCATTATAGCATTTTGAAATACTATTGTGTGTAATATTTATTTTTAGTTTAATGAAAATGCTTATGGTTATTTATTTTTTCTTGTAGATGAAGAGAAATGACATGTTTTGGAATAATTGTTGATTATACATATGGGTTTGTGCTCACTACTGGTTATCATTTTGAGCATAGATTTAACTTATAAAATCTTTCCATATTACTTTAAGATAGGTTTTTGAATAACTTGTTAGGTTACCCTAGGTTTATGGATTTGATAGGGAAGAGAATTTGAAAGATTAGGTTCAGTGTATGTTTTAGTCTCTCACAGATCATTTGGTATTCACCATTATCTTCCATTTGATGTTTTTTTTTCATATTTGCTAAGGAATATTGTCATGAAATACTATAAGATACCCTATTGTTTGGAAACCACTAGCACACCACCCACCTTATTTTTAATCATCTAACTTGTTCTACTATATCCTACCCTTTAAATAATACACCCTTTGCATACTATAAGTGTTATTTGCCTTGTAAATGCATAAAACCTTACATATTTGAAATGTCTTTATAGTTTGTGTTTTAAATTATAGCATTGTAGTCTTTTATTCGACCCCTAGTATTGAAGATTCTATATAATGAAGATTGCATCCTCTTTCTTGTTTGTCTTTAGTAGCTTGTCTATGACTTGGAAAATTTATTTATTTTGTGTGACAACCCTTCACAGGTGAAGTGTGCAAACTTAGTTATGACCTAGTCGTATATGTTCCTTATGCCAAAAATACCCATGTAGGTTGAACTATAAAATCTCTCCATGTGATAAAGTTACCCCATAAGTCCTCTCACCTTGGTTCAAGCAAAGCCAAAAGTAATAGGGAGATGACCGTACCCTTTTGTAGGTGCCTCTCAGTCATTTTATGCATATCTACAATAACATAGTACTAGGTTTTTCATCATTTCTTGCCATTTTATCTCAAGTATGCAAGGATGAATGTATAAGGAATACAAATGGGAACCAACACCTCTTAAAGTGAATAAATCACAATACACAAATAGAGGGGATATATAGTTTATACATAGAGATATGTCTAATGATATCTTAATTACATTATTATATTTGGATACAATCACACTTCCTTATACTCATCACCATCTATCACATCAACTCCACAAGATACATAATAAACTATATTAAAAATTTCATAAGATAAATGGACATTTGGAAAACAATTATTATGCACTCTGAGGTCATATTGATGAGTATGTCGATAAAATAATTATAGCATTCACATAGGGGCATCAACATCTCAATATCCATAATCTTCTAGATCACATTACTCTATGATAGAGTTATCCTAGGATGTTCCCTTTAAGGAGCCATTGACTACTCATCATATGAGCCATGTGGTTTCTAAGACACCTACTAAGAGATATCATCCACCATATATTCAATAGAGATGGAAGTGAGTTCACAAATATCATATCACAATCTTAGTTCACCCAAAAATTAATATATTTAGAAATAACCTCAAAGATCATATCACAATCTTAGTCCACCCACTAATTAATATATTTGGAAACAACCACAAAGATCATAACATAGTCTTAATTAGCCCATCAATTAAAATATTTGGCAACAATCACAGATATCATATCACAATTTCAATTCGATCATTGATTAAGATATTTGTAAGAGATCATAGAAATCAAAACACATTTCAATAAATTATTAAGATATTTTTTATAGATCATAGAGCTTAGAGGTATTAAAACTAATTAAGCTCTTTGTTATAGAGTCTACACACCTAGATACTAATAGTGTACCACACACAATATCAATTCCAAAATCTATTTCTACATTGGTACAACATGAAAAGTATGGTCACTTGTTCACCATGCCATCTAGTTTTAAATAGTATAGACCACAGTCGCATGATCCACACTTAGATATCCTAAAATAATCCTAAACACCCATACTAACAACTAACAAAACCAATCCATTATACATGTCTACTTAAACATTTATGAATAGATAAAAAAATTCATTATTATTACTTAGACACATAGTATATTTTTATATCACCATTTAACACAATGAATATAATCAAACATGTAAAAATTAACAATGTAACAAATCAAGGTACTAATCTACATAATTCTCATACAATAACACACACACACACACACACACACACACACACACACACACACACACACACACAACTCAGAGCATAGTTTTAGTATAATATTAAAAGTCACTCAATAATCTAAGATTAGTCACTAAGACTAGCCCCCTTACTCTCATTCTCTGATACATCCATGCTAGAAATGAAGGCCTCACTATCACTCTGAGTCCTCAATTGAGGCATGCATCTACTCTCTCTTTCATAACACTTTGAACTCAACTAACATCCCTATATGCTCTCACTATAGATGTATATAATCATCCACTATCCAACTACCTCTCCCACTTGGAGCATTAGGTGTGGCCATAGCTCATCTCTATAACTCCACACATGCCTTGTCCTTATCAAAAGCTACTCATATATTTCACATTAGAAATGGTTACTTGATCAAACAAAAGAGCATGGATATCGGTAAAATTTTTATCCCTCTACATTAATCCATCATCTATGACATCATTAGGGATATGTCATGTTAGTACTCAAAGTGTAGACTCAATGGTAGTATCCTAATACTCATCATCACCTGAACTTACACATACAAACACAATACATCAAATACCTACCCAAGTAAATAAGTAAAAAAGCAATCAAAATATACAAACATATAATGACAACCTACCCTCAACATCCCTAAGGGGATTGACATCTAACACATCCTTAATCATGTTCCCACTTCTCAATAATAGTGGTGCCCATCTATGCTCCATCTACCATGATACATAGGCATTAGTCACTCCTACATCATCCATATCTAGTGTATCAAACACTATATCTCACTTTTTCAATAAAATCAAAGTTAACTCTATATTTAATGTTTAGACCTACTCCTTAGGCTCAATGGACCTCAAAAAATCCTCAACCACACCCATGGTGCCAATGACACATCCTAAGTAACACCTGACTACCATGTCACTCACTTTAATACATTGACCCAATGGTCATGCAACTAATAACTCACTCGCACCTATCTTAGTTGAACACCATCTTCATCCCATCCATCATAGCCCCTATAAGGCCTCCAAATAATATATTCATCTATCAACCTATCAAGTACCAATTAACACTACGTCATGCTCCTCCTAAGCATGTGGGTTATACCATTTCACCTTTCTACAAATGTTTGGGGGTAAGTTGAATCATCCCATAGAGGAAACATTAGCCTACTCTCTACTATATGATCATAATCCCAACAATAAAATAGTTTAGAAGACCTAATACCACATTCACACATCTCTTGAGTGAATTGATATAAATATTGATACAAGTGGGCTAGCATATTGTAACCCCACAATTACATGTTGATGTGATCCTCTATATCCTATACTATCCCATGCATCTTATATGAGATAGATACCCTAATCCCATCCACATTAATAAATGAAGCCAACAGAATTAATAAGAGCTTTTAGAACCATGGGACATTCACTATGATAATTAGTGATAATAATATATAACTAATGCTCCCTACTTGATGAGTTCCTATGGATAGCATGAAAAAATAACTCACAACCCACTCTATAGCTCAATCACCAATTCCTCCTGTATAAATTCTCTCTAACCAATAATTAGAAACCTTAGAATCTTATAGACATCCTCCAAGGTGATAATAATCTCCCCACTAGGTAGCCAAAATTATTGTTATTTTCATCCCACCTCTCAAACAATGTCATCATCATATACCTATCCCAATACATCAGATCTAATGATTCCACATGACCCAAACTTTCTCTATCTACCACAAACATATTCTCATATATCAAGTGTAATCCCTATAATGTCTCCATCATCCATCCACTCTATAACTCTCTCATTCACACACCCACATAAAAAAGATATCCAAATCTGACATTAATATCACAAAATATTAAATAAATATATAACAATAGTCATAAACCACCATTAAGCAACAACAAGAACCAAAAACTAGTCGTAGTGGACATTAGAACTACATATGGGATAATAGTGCTAGATAGTAGCACCATAACTAGGATAGTAGTGTCATGTCCTAGAAACTAACCCCATTATTAGGATAGTAGTGCCACATTTATAAAAATGATCCTAAACTACCAGATTTTCACTAAAAATAATAATAAAATGTACTAATTGTGTCAAAACTAGGAAAAAAGGATAGACTCCTTACTAGGGTAGCTTCTTCCCTAGCCTAGATAAGTGCCTCCACCTCTTTATACTAGGTCATACTCACTTCTCATCTCCTTGACATACTCTCTTGCTTAGAAAAAAAATAACCACTATCAAGTCTAATATTTTAAATGACTTGTAAAATAAATAAGCCAACCTATTTAAGTCACATTTTAAAAATGCCACCTTAATAAGGTTGACATTGCATGCCAATTTTACCAACTAATACTAACTTCTTCCAAATGCAATATCTAGAAAATTGTAACTCTGATTTGTGATTTATTTCTTGTGTGTGAAATGTGAGCTTGATATATATATCCCTATATTATTTACACTAATATCCCCATCACAATCAAATCCACAAAATGACATAACATATATTACCTTAACAAACTCAATATATACCAAAGGTCTAACCCACTACTGATTTAAACAATTGACTTAGCTATAATTAATAAAATATTCAAATGTAAAAACAAAATTACCCTAGTTAATTATCACCATCATACTAGTTGGTATTAATTTTGGTTAGATACCCTTACCATAGTTTTAGTTCTATCAAAAAAATCAAGGGAATACACACACTATTTATACAAATTCACATAAACATATAGATCAATTTAGACATAGATTTTCAGACATAGATTTGACTCAAATATATAGATTTTTAGACACACAAGTTTGATTTAGATATACAAATATTCAAACATATAGGTTTACAAAGATATACATATTCAGATACATAGGCTTACTCAGATATATATTTTGACTTAGATATTAGTTTGACTTAGATATATAGATATTTATATACATAGGTTTACTTGAATATACATATTTAGACACACAAATTTACTCAAATATATGTATTCAAACACATAGTCTTACTTAGTGTTAACTAATTTTGCCCAATAGGCAAAATTTTGGTCCCCTTCTTCCCTTGCTATTCAAAGCCAGTCAATTTCAGGTTACACAAGTTCAACGCAGATTTCAATCAGCATAGTTCAAATGGTTCTTTAGCCTAGTTTAACACAAAGTTCATCACTCAGTTCAAATATCTTGATTCAATAGCATTGAACCATTAAACCATTGAACTAATTTCAGTTCAATGGCTTGGTTCAATGAGCTTGGTTCAAAGTAAGTGGTTCAATGTTCGGTTCAATCAAATGGTTCAAAACACTTGGTTCAACTAGATGGTTCAGCAGCTTCAAGTTCATCAGCTTTGTTTCACTTGGCATCAACACGCAATGATTGAACCACTTGAACCATTGAACCATTTTTGGTTTAATGGCTTAGTTCAAGGGTATTCCCTTGGCTGAAAGGTAGTTCAAAGTTCAAATGCCCTTGCAGAGGGTAGGCACTTCAAAGAAAAAGGTAGCCAAAAGGAATTTGGATTCTGATTAAGTCATGAATTCCTTCAGACTTTTTATCTGAAGAAATTCCTTTAGACTTTTAGTCTGAAGGAATTTGGGCCATAGTTCAAAGCAAAGGCCAGGTCCAGGGCAGAAAGTCTATAGGGAAATGTCCAAGGAAAAAATTCCATGGGAACTCGGGAGTCAATTCGGAAGGACATAGCAACCCGCCGAAGGACCCTGAAGGGTAGGTGCCCTTGTGGGGAACTCTTAGCCCAAATAAAGGAGCATTAAGCAAAGGCCAAGGAGGATAAAGCCTATAGAAAATCTAGCAAAGGACCTAATGACCTTCTACCAAGGATGATGACATCCCAAAAACTATCAAATTTAAGGAAGTAGATTAGCCATTAGTTTTCAAAGCAATGATAGCCGTGTGGATGTCAAAATTAGCATAATGAAATAGCTATTTGCTTTCAAACTAAAAGGCACCAACCATGAAAGGAGGTTCAAAAATGTAGTAACCCACTAGAAGATCACCTCAAGGGCCGAAGGAGCTAGAAGAGACAAGATATTGAAAAGACAAATTGTCGAGCATGGAGTAGGCAGATGGTCCAAGTGGCAAAGGGAAGTGCCAATTTGAGAAGTGACTCCAGTAGGTGAAATGGTGCCTACAAATTGACCATTAGAGATGAAAATAACTAGTAGTGTAACCAATTTTCTCCATTTTTCATTAATGGGTGGACAAATCATGTAAATCACCTTAAAGAATCGGCCTCACAAACAAACAAGGGGTGTAGTTCATTAATGTTTGACCAGCCTGCTCTTCCCAATGAGGGGACACAAATGGGACACTTGTAGAAAGGGGTGCCAAAAGGCCTCCTTTCTTCTCCTATATATTGAGGACTTTTCATTTGAGAAAATATCTTCCACATTTTTAAGGCATAACCCTAGCAAAATTTTCACCTGAATCAATAAATGCATTTTTTACCTCTATCTTGGATAGATATTTTTGTGTATGTCTTGAGTGTTAGTTTGTGTTTAGCCATTGTTTTCTTGATTCTTTCATAGGTTCAACACCAACATATCAGTTGTCTACAAGGTGCCATCTCTGTAGCTGACAAGGAGAGTTGTATTTGGAAGTGCAGAACAAAAGAAATTACTTATAGTGTGTGTTTCACATCACCTTGGTGAACCTGTATTTTTTGTGTTTCTTTCATCAAAGCCTCCCTACCAAGTTTCTTGCAACCTGGTCCTTTTTCCAAGACTAAAGTGTATATATGTATTTATCTGGTTTTAGTGTGAGTGTGAGAAGGTCAATTTATTTTGGTGTATCACCTCCTTAGAGTAGTTTGTTTTCTGCAATCTTTCTCCCTTTCCATCCCCCCATTATGTGTGTGTGTGTGTGTGTGTGTGTGTGTGTGTGTGTGTGTGTGTGTGTGTGTGTGTGTGTGTGTAGCACTTGCTGGAATGAACATGATGTATCAAAGGGAGCTAGCCCTTATCTAGAGACTCTCCCATCTAACTTCACCAGTCCCACAGGCAAGAGGGGAGTTTCCATAGTTGCGTGAAGAAGGTAGGAGCTCAACCTCCTACCAAGGGTGCAATCTTCTACGTCAACAGTTTTGGCATGCTTGGTGGGACCTAATTTTATAGCTCAAGAAGGTCTTAGGATTGATGCTGGTCATGTTATAGGAAATCAAGATTTCTAGCATCTGGCGACTCCACTAGTAAGAGCTTAAATTTTCAAATCAAGACCAGTTTCTTAACTTTCTATGCCTAAGGTCACCATAAGGTCTACTTCTAAAGGGGTTCCCTTTGATTTCATTGAGTTGCCTTTAAACTCAGCCAAAAGAATAAGGTTTGAGAAGACCCATCCTTATTCAATGAGCCATCCTACTAGACTTGTTGTAAGGGATGCATACACAATAGAGCCACAATTTTAGCCCATTCCAGCTAAGGCATTGCCCTTTATAGGTTGTCATGGTCAGAGCCCCTTGAATCTCCCATGTTATGATCCAATCTCGAGAACAGCCCTAAAAAATATGCCTTCTTTCGATGGAGATGGGCCCATTACAGTCGTCGAGCACATTAGGAATATTTCTAACCTCTAAAATATTCACAATGTCACAGAAGAAAATATTGTTATCAAATTGTTGGCATTGTCTCTCAAAGGCAAGGCTCTTGACTAGTACGGGACCCTACCTGTAAATTTAATTCATTCCTAGAATGAATTGGGTACTCAGTTGATAGACCATTTTGGAGAGAAGAGTGACAACCTTTCACTTGTTGAGCAGTTGATGACCATAAAGAGAGCTCCACACGAGTATATGCAAGATTTCAACACACAGTTTCAGAAGACTTGGGATAGAATCCCCATCCTAGTAAGACTGACTGCTAGCTATGCTTTCTTGTATTATTTAAAGGCATTGAACACTGATATTATAGTAATGATACAATCCATGGGAGGGAATATAATACCTACTGCTTATGACATAGCCATAGTAGCTAAAAATTATTTAGTACAGGCTAGGAAGATAGCCCCTAGACCTCACATGTTGCTTTTCCTAGAAATGCTACCTCAAATTTAGGCTGTTGCTCCCACACTAGCTCTTCTACCTAGCATAGAGAAACTAGCTGTTGTTTCATCTAATGAGCTTCATAAAGTTAAGAGTCTATTGCAGAGCATGTCAAATGAACTTGTGGCTCTTAAATGGCAGCAAGCTCAAAGCAACAGATCGAATCAGGGATGCTAGCATTATGGTCAAGCCCCTAGACCCCCTATCCAAAATTATAATCAAGGATAGGGTTAGCTTACACATACTAGGCCATTTCAAAACTACAATCCAGGCCCCCTTCATCATCTAAAGTCATGGTGCCTATTCAAAACAATTTAGTGCAAGAACAACCAAGTTGTTCGACCATGGGATAGGTTAGGAACAGGTTGTTTATATGAATGAGATGAGTTATTTATAGAATGTAGAAAATTAGGCAACCACTCATTCCTAGGTCTTTGAGGCTCCAATGCAACCCAACACAAGTAGCAATCAGGCCCAACCTGATTCTACCCTCATGAATCATCTAGAAGAGGAATTTTATTCAATGAATTATGTGGGTGCTACAGACAATCAGGCTGACTGTGTTGCAGCCAATACAAGATTCAAGATAAGAGAATTGGGAGAAGTCTAGGAAACCACCCAAGCGGCAGCAGTACCTTCTCCATCACACTTAAATTAAAAGGCCCCAAACTTTAGACAGCCATTTGTACCTTTAGCCCCTTAGCCTCCAGCTTAGGTTGCGATTAGCCCCAAGGAAAACTTAAAGGGAGGCAGTCCTCAAGTCAATATAGTAGACCAGATGAAGAAGCTACATATGAAAATCTATTTATGGGATTCATTGTCTCTACCAAGATAAAAGGAGATGCTACAAAGGGAATTGCATGAGTTGGATCGACAAGCTATCCCTAAAAGGATTGATAATGTTTTGATGATGAACGGGAAGCCTTCCACTTTAGATCAGGTAAAGAAGAAAGAGAAAATTTCCCATTTCTATGTGTCCTTGGTTATAGGGGATTTCTTGGTACACAACTACATCATTGATAGTGGGGCTAGTAACTCAGTGATGCCCACGTGCATTGCAGACAAGATGGGACTAAAATATGAAGAGATGAATAAGGGAGTCTTGTAGCTAGATGGAATGCCTGCAAAAATAGTTGGTATTTTGAAGGGTTTAAGCTTGACATTTCATGCTTTCCCAACCTTCTCAATTCCCCATGATATAGTGGTAGCAGATGTTCCTCCTTATTTTGCAATTTGCTTGTCTAGGGACTTCACATCAAAGATAGGTGGTTATCTAGCAATGAATTGGTCCTATCTAGTTTTTAGAACCAAGTATGGGACTAAAGTAAAGATAGAATCTGAGCCACTCTACAAGGATCATCTAAAACCATATTCACCTAAGGTAGTGAATGTCAGTTACACCATTATCGACCCAGAGGAGTCCCAAGCAGACCAATCTCCATCCTCTGCTCTTGAAGGAGTTGCAAACCTACTCTTAGATGAGTGGGGAAATGATAACTTCGATCATGATCCTTAAAAGTTCATTGAGGAGGAAGGCCTTAGAGTCTACTACATGCACGAAGAGGGTACCTTCATACCAAATATAATGAAGGCAAGCCAAGAAGACCTAGGCCTATGGTAACTGTATTTTGATGGTTCCAGAAGTAGGCTAAGAGCTGGTGGCAAAGTGATGCTAGTCTCCCCTTCAAAGGAGAGACACTTTTTAGCTTTATGTTTCCATTTCTCTTGCACAAGCAATGTGGCAAAAGATGAGTCCCTTATCCATGGTCTGGAATGGGCAAGAAAAAGAGGGATCAAGGAATTGCAAGTTTTGGGAGACATTGAGCTGATTGTAAATCAGGTGAAAGGCCATAATCTAACTAAGAATTCCTTGTTTAAGTCCTATAAGCATAGGGTTTAGGACTTGGTGGAAGATTTCCTCACATTCAATATTGCCTCCATTCCTAGAGATTAGAACAAACAAGCAGATAGTCTAGTAGCAATTGGTGCCCAATTCGATGTTTCTAGGGAGATAAGTTGAGACTTTGGTTCATGCTACTTAAAGGTGGTAGTTCGGCCCTCCATTCCTGACAACATTTCAAACTATTAGGTTTTTGAAAATTACTAGCAAATACCATTCTTCCTACAAGAAGAAGCTGAGTTCGCAACACAAAACCAGGCAAAGTTGCAACAGCAATATGGCAACCAAACTATTTAATTGAAGAACAATAAGCTCCCTAAAGGTTTGGTCACTCTTGAGAGCATCTTCAATTGAGATGACCAATTTAGAAATGACAAGGCATGCATCACAACTAAGGAGGATAATTATGAAAGGGTTGAGATCTTCAAAGACAAGATGATTGCACTTGGAAAAGTCTACATGGTTTAGGAGAGGCAGGCTTTCATTTTGCTATGTCAAGAGTTTGCTGATGTGTTTGTGTGGGATTACATTTATTTGAAGGGCTTCAACCTAGGACTCACCTAACACACCATATAATTAGAAGAAGGTAGTAAGCCAATCATGCAAAAGCAGAGACATGTCAACCCGATGATTGAGCCTCTCATGTAGAAGGAATCGGCCAAATTGATTGAGTTTGGGATTATATTTCCAATCAAACATTCCTCCTAGCTGGCAAATCTTGTTCCTATTAGAAAGAAGAATGGGGAGATTAGGCTATGTGTTGATTTCAAGGACCTTAATAAAGTCTCTTTAAAAGATCATTATCCCCTCTCGAGCATGGAGTGAATCCTTCAAAAGGTAAGAAGCAGCGAGCGTTTCTCCCTCCTGGATGGTTATTCAAGGTAAAATCAGATTTTGGTGTAAGGTTATGACCAGCACAAAATAGCCTTTACTACTAAATGGGGAATGTTCACCTACAAGAAGATGTCATTCAGGTTGGCTAATGCTGGTGCTACCTTTCAGTGAGCCATGGACATGGATTTTGGAGGCTTGATAAACACCAATGTGCTAGTATACCTCGATGATGTGATGATGTTATCCAGGGAAGTGAGCCAACACATGTAACACCTCAGGTAGATTTTTGAGAGGTGTAGGGAATTTGGCATCTCTCTTAATCCAAAGAAATGCATGTTTGATATTCATGAGGGGAAACTCCTTTGCCACATCGTGTCTAAGGAGGGCTTATCTGTTGACCTTGAGAGAGTTCATTCTATCCTAGAGATGTCCCTACCTAAGCACAAGAAAGGCCTACAGAGCTTCTTTGGTAGGATAAACTTCATTTGGAGATTCATTTCAAATTTTGCAGAGATAGTAAAGCCACCAACCTCTATGCTGAGGAAGGGTGAAGAGTTCAAGTGGACAACCTAAAGGAAAGATAGCTTTGAAGCCATCAAGCAGGCCATAATCCAAGCTCTTACTTTGATCAACCTTGACTTCATCAAAGACTTCAACCTCTACACTTTTAGTAATGAAGAGGTGATCTCTGCCATGCTTACCCAAGCAAATGGTGATGACCTCAAGTAAACACTTACTTTTTTTAGCTAAGGGCTATAGGATTTTAAAGTCAGATACACGTATGTAGAGAAGCAAGTCCTGGTAGTAGTGTAGAGCTTGAAGAAATTTAGGCATATGTTGTCTAACAACAAGATTCACTTCATGGTTCCACATCCTGGCATCAAGGATTTCTTGACCAATCGAGACCTAAATGAGAGGAGAACGGGGTGGATTACCAAGGTGATGGAGTATGATGTAGACATCAAGATCACCAAGCTAGTGAGGAGAAGAGGCCTGTGTAAACACCTTACTATAGACTTCAAGAAAAAAAGGGAAGGCAACTTACTAATTCATGATGCAGCTATAGCAAAAGAACTAGCTATTATAAAGGATTGGACATCGGACCTGAGGCATTTCCTTCTCACTGGTGAGTGCCCACAGAGTCTTGATAAGACTGAAAGAAGGTACTTTAGGATCCAGTCTCTCCCTTATGTTCTGATTGATGGAGTATTGTTTAGGAAGGATCTCTCTAGGGTTATTCTAAGATGCATTAATCCAAAGTAGGCTGATAAATTACTATTTGAGTTCCATGATGGGCCATCAGGTAGTCATTTCACTCCTAGAGCTACCGTAGCAAGGATAATGAGAGCTAGCTATTTTTGGCCTACTCTTTTTAGGGACACCCATGCTGAGGTAAGAAAGTGCTAGAAGTGTGCACTTTTTGATGGGAAGCAACAGTTGGCTACCATGCCTCTACAACCCATTCAAGTTGAACAACCATTCATGCAGTGGGGCCTGGATTTCATAAGGATGATCAATCCTCCCTCTAGTGCTGGACACAAGTGGGTCCTGACCACCACAAACTATTTCACAAGGTGGGTAGAGGTTGTTTCTCTAAAGGAGGCAAATGAAAGTGCGGTCCTAGAATTTTATGAGGACCTGGTGGCAAGATTCAGGGTCCCAGCCACCATAATCTCAGATAATGCCTTAGCTTTTCTAGGAACCAAAATAAGTGAATGGGCACTGAGGTATGGTATATATCTTAGCACTTCATCCAATTATTACCCATAGGGGAATGGGCTAGCTAAGTCCACCAACAAAAACTTGATCAGGATCATCAAGAGGACCATGGAAGAAAATTAGAGGACTTGGCATGCCAAGCTAGAAATAGCTCTATGGGCCGATCAAATCACCCCAAAGAGAGCAATAAAAAATTATCTATATACACTCGTATATGGAAGGGAAGCTAGGATTCCCATCTCACTTGAATTTCCATCATTAGATCTCACTTGTTAGCTACAATTAGAGGAAGGAACTACCATGGAAGTCAGGTTATGCGAGCTGATGGAGCTCCAAGAGATTAGGGACTGGGCTATGACTTCTATGGCCAGTTTCCAACAGCAAACAAAGAGACACTTCGATAAGAAATCTTCATCAAAATATTTATTTGAAGGAGACATTGTCTTGAAATGGGACGAAGATCGAGCTAAGCCTAGAAAGCATGCAAAATTTGATGCCCTATGGAGTGGCCCATACATAATCACTCAGTGGAAGCAGCATAATGCATTCCAACTCTCTAGGTTGGATGGTGAAGAACTACATATCCCAGTTAATGGGATACATCTAAAGCACTACCACTAAGTTTCCTTTCATCTCTATATATTTTCCCTTATTTTCTTTCCCTATTTTCCCTAAGTGTTGTTGCACAAGTAGTAGTTTTCTTAGTCTTGTGTGTGTTTTCATTTCCTTGGAGGTAATCTGCATGACTGGTTCTAAGATTTTTCAGAGCTATTGTCAACTTTTTTAAGTTAACATCTGACTCTGTGCCTAATGGACTATAAGGCAACTGGTCTCTAAGCATAGCAGGCATGCTTCCCCTGGGAGTCACCAATTTGTTGAGAAATTTTGCCCAATAGGCAAAATTTTGGTCCCCTTCTTCCCTTGCTATTCAAAGCCAGTCAATTTTAGGTTGCACAAGTTCAACACAAATTTCAATTGGCATAGTTTAAATGGTTCTTTAGCATGTTTCAACACAAAGTTCATCACTCAATTCAAACATCTTGACTCAACAGCATTGAACCATTGAACCGTTGAACTAATTTTGGTTTAATGGCTTGGTTCAATGAGCTTGGTTCAAAGTAAGTGGTTCAATGTTTGGTTCAATCAAATGGTTCATAACACTTGGTTCAACTAGATGGTTCAGTGGCTTCAAGTTCATCAGCTTTGTTTCACTTGGCATTAGCATGCAATGATTGAATCACTTGAACCATTGAACTATTTTTGGTTCAATGGTATGCCCTTGGCCGAAAGGTAGCTCAAAGTTCAAATGCCCTTATAGAGGGAAGGCACTTAAAATAAAAAGGCAGCCAAAAGGAATTTAGATTTTGCTTCAGTCCTAAATTCCTTTAGACTTTTAGTCTGAAGGAATTTAGGCTGCAATTCAAAGCAAAGGCCGGGGCCAGGGTAGAAAGTCTATGGAAAAAAGTTTGCAGGGAAATGTCTAAGGACAAAAGTCCATGGGAACCTGAGAGTCAATTTAGGACATATCAACCCGCTGAAGGACCCCAAAGGGTAGGTGCCCTTGCGAGGAACTCTCAGTCCAAATAAAGGAGTATTAAGCAAAGGCTGAGGAGGATAAAGCTAGTATAAAATCTAGCAAAGGACACGATGACCTTCTGCCAAGGACGATGACGTCCCAAAAATTATCAAATTTAAGGAAGCGGATTAGCTGTTGGTTTTCAAAGCAATGATAGCTACGTGGATGTCAAAATTAGCATAATGAAATAGTCGTTTGCTTTCAAATTGAAAGGTGCCAACCATGAAATGAGGCCAAAAAATGTAGTGACCTGCTAGAAGATCACCCTGAGGACCGTAGGAGCCAAAAGAGACAAGATATGGAAAAGACAAAGTGCTGAGCATGGAGCAGGTAGATGGTCCAAGTGGTAAAGGGAAGTGCCAATTTGAGAAGTGACTCTAGCAGGTGAAACAGTGCCTACAAATTAACCATTAGAGATGTAAATAGCTAGCAGTTTAATTGATTTTCTCCATTTCACATTAATGGGTGGACAAACCGTGTAAATCACCTTAAAGAAGTGGCCTTACAAATAGACAAGGGGCACAGTTCATTAATGTTTGACCAGCCTGCTCTTCCCAATGAGGGGACACAAATGGGCCACTTGTAAAAAGGGGTGCCAAAAGTCCTCCTTTCATCTCCTATATATTGAGGACTTGTCATTTGAGAAAATATCTTCCACATTTGTAAGGCATAGCCCTGGCAAAATTTTCACCTGAATCAATAAATGCATTTTTTACCTCTATCTTGGATTGATATTTTTGTGTATGTCTTGAGTGTTAGTTTTTGTTTAGCCATTGTTTTCTTGATTCTTTTATAGGTTCAACACCAATATATCAGTTGTCTACAAGGTGCCATCTCTGTAGCTGACAAGGAGAGCTGTATTTGGAAGTGCATAACTGAAGAAATTACTTATAGTGTGCATTTCACATCACCTTGGTGAACCTCTATTTTCTATGTTTCTTTCATCAAGGCTTCCCTGCCAAATTTCTTGTAGCCTGGTCCTTTTTCCAAGACTAAAGTGTATGTATGTATTTGTCTAGTTTTAGTGTGAGTGTGAGAAGGTCGATTTATTTTGGTGCATCACCTCCTTAGAGTAGTTTATTTTCTGCAATCTTTCTCCCTTTTCATCCCCCCCATTATATATCTATATATATATGTGTGTGTGTGTGTAGCACTTGCTGGAATGAACATGATGCATCAAAGGGAACTAGCCCTTATCTAGAGAATCTCCCCTCCAGCTTCGCCAGTCCCACAAGTGAGAGGGGAGTTTCCATAGTTGCGTGAAGAAGGCAGGAGCTCGGCCTCCTGCCAAGGGTGCAATATTTTGTGTCAACACTTAGATATATATTTTGACTCAGATATATAATTTAAATCAAATATATAGTTTAACCAGATATATAGTTTGGATTAGATATATAGTTTGACTTGGGTATATAAATATTCAGATACATGATTACATTATTCAGATATCAAGTTTAGGGGCATGATATAGGGTGCACATCCTTGATCTCACAAGGATTCAATAGATCATATAGATAGAATGGAAATTTAAACCATTATATATGTTTAAATTTCTAGGTTACACTCAGATCTCCACTTAGATTTCTCTAATTTGGGTTACATGACTATCTACAATGTTTGATACATAGCTATCCACCAAACCTAAATTATGTAGGTTTATTGATAGTTTTGGCCTCCAATTTTAGTTTACATACTCAGATTCAGTATAGATATCAAAATGTGGGAAAGCATGACTATTTCCACATTTTAATATTACACACTCATATTTAGTCCAAATATTAAAGTAGGGGCAAGCATGCCTTGTTTCTCCACATTTTTAATTTATATACTTAGATTCAATCTAGATATCAAAGTGGGGAAAAGCAAGCCTTGTTTCTCCATATTTTTAATTTACATACTTAGATTTAGTCTAAATATTAGGTTGGGAGAAAAATAAGGTTTTATTCCCAACAATTTAATTCACTATTCATATTCAGTACATGTAGCACCCACATTATGGATTTCCTTATCAGATATTTCATTCTAGATCATATCCACTTCTTTGTCCAAGAAGTGCACTAGGTTTAAAGAACATCTACACAAATACAAGTATGTCATTTTATTTTTATTTTAGTTTAGTACTTTCATTTCATTACGCTAATAGAATAAAAAGGAGGGTAAATTCATGCACTCTAATTTGGTTAAGCAACCACAAGTACTATGTCTTTTATTTCTCTCTCACATTAAGGTCTTAGTGAAAAATGTATCTCTTATTTTCATGGTCATTTTGGGTCTTTTATTATTTATTATTTTTTGTTTTACATATTTATTTCACCCCTAGTGGTCATGAGTCATCTCCTCCTAGTCATAGGGGCCCCTAGCCTCTTATGCCCAATCTTAATTATATTTTTGGACCTCAAGACATTAACACCCTTATTTGGATAGTATTACCAAATGAAACTAGTTTCCACCTTTTAATGATATTGTCTAACAATCATTTTATTCTATATTTTGGGTCCTAAGCCTCCTTTGAGCCTTCTCTTAATTTTTATCCCTCTTTTGCATATTGTCATCTAGAGAATAAGTTATTACATTCAAATAAAATTTATTTCTATGTAAAGGAACTCACAAGGCATTTTACTTTTATAATTTACTATCTTGGCACATAATTACATAAAATTAGTCAATAGTACAACTTAACACACTACCTATTACTTATCTATCACATTTAGACTTGCATGATTGATTAAAGAAGGGACTAAGTGAATGCCATTATAATATACCATGTGTGTTGGTTATGCACATTCCCTTATGTAGAAATACATTCGATCTAAGACCCTTAGTATTGGGTTTACTATAGGTAGTGACTAGGATAATAGGGATTTTATCTTCCATGATTGTAATATCCCACAACCTAATTTTTTATTTGATTTGATTGTTATTTCATGTGTGCATGTGTTCATTAGGGTTTTAAAATATATTTAGGCAAAATAATGACACATATGAGCTTCAAAATAAAATATAATAATATACATGTCCCTCAAACTCTCTTGTATCTTTCCTAAAAGTTTCAAACAACTATTCTAAGAAGGATACTAGCATCATAATTGGACACTACAACCACATGACACTACTATCCTAATAAGGGCACTATTGTCTGAGGTCTATTTTTGACTATAATCATAGAATAAAATATGTTTGGATGATCTCTAAGATTGTTATATCCTCTTGAGTCATAAAAACACCTATTTTTCTCTAGATAAATACACTTTCTTTACATATTTTAATATTTTGGGAAAAACTTGTCAAATTAACTATTTCTTGTCTTTATTTTAAGTTATTATTATACTCAGCCCTTTAAAAACCTAGGATTTACATTTGGTAAGTCCTAAAAAGTTAAAACACACACACACACACACACACACACACACACACACACACACACACACACACACACACACACACACACACACACACACACACACACACACACACACACACACACACACACACACACACAGGGCTATATAGTTGGATGAACATTTAAAAATAATTAAGGACACATTCCCACTTAGTTTTATTATTTCATTAGTTTAATTTATTTATAATTACACATTAAAACCACAAATGGAAATTTAATCACAAAATTACAACTCAATACATGTTTCCATATTCATGCATATAGAGTCATGCCAGAACCTGATAGTATAGCATAATATAAAAAATATTAAGTGTATCATTTCTATGTTAGTAATGATCAATCACATTTTAAATAGTATGTGAAAAGTTGTTTTCAAAATTTATATGGATATTTGTCTAAAAAGAACATTAATCTTAGTTAGCATTACATTTGGTCAAAAAATTACACATCGTAATTCAATAATGTGAGGATGTTTTACTAGTTGATTAGGATGCACATTACCACTAGTTTAGAACATATTTTTAATTTAATTAAATTTGGCCATGGAAAAAGAGAGCATAATGGTTATGGATCATTTGTAAAAAGATTCATTGTAAGAGAGGAGTTAAAGTTCAAAAATGGTGTTGTTTTAACTGATACAACAACCATTGTTGAAAGATATTATAAGAAATTAGGCCATGGTGCTTAGTAAAATTATATTATTGGTAGATATTTATGGTTTATGGAGGAAGAAAATTTGACAAAGTATGAGTATTTTATGATTATGATATGATCAAGTGAGCTCCACTCTCTTTGTAGCTCAAATGTAGGTTCTTAAAATATTCATATGAGACACTTGGATTTTTTTTGATTGACATGCATGGACACTATTTGGGATGATTGTGACTTAAAAGAGTAGGTAGATGAATGAAATAATAGACCTCTAATTCTAATTGAAACATATCAAGTTCCACTAGCATTATAACTTTTAGATGTGGCATCATCCCATGACTTTGGCCATGTATTTAATCTAGTTCAACTAGGTAGAATATTAATCATTATGTACTATTTATTCTTAGTATCTATCTTGATAACATAATTAAAAGGGAATAGATTAAGTTATTTATTCTCATTATCTATCTTTATACAATGCATGTTTTTGTAGTTATTGATAACAAGGACAATGAAGACGGAACAAATTACTACTTATGTCTGTGTGTAGAGGAAAATAAAAGATTGACTTCCCCGGTCATAGATGGAGAAAACATTGACTATCTTGTTTGGTCTGTGGTTGTCACTAGAACTTGGATTCAATGATATCCTATGAAAATTTTAGATGTGTGGTTATTTTAATATTTTAAAACACATAGGAATATACTAAACTATTCAAATTTGTTTCTTGAAACAAATATTCAATTGGTCAAATATCATGGGAAGACATTAAAAAAGAATCTATGAAAGTTTCTGAATTAGACCATGAACCTATTCTTGGTAATATCAAGAATACATCAGATCCTATTGATCATAGTCATTGATGTCAAAGAGAGCATGTTATACTAATGCATTAATGATAAAGTGATCAGATTGATGGTTTGGAGATATATAACACATTTTTAGGTCTGTAAGGATAATGAAAAAGTTGTGAGACATTCATAGATGTCTTTTTGAAGATTTGGTATGTTGCTTGATCATTTGGAACAATAAACAATCATCTTATAGCTTGAGAGAAGATAGACCATCACTACACATCATACAGATATATATGAACCAACAAGTTTTTGCATTTATTTCAAGCAATCAAAAAGTTAGCTTTTGTCAAAAAAATTCATGGTGATATTATCTATAGTGCCAAGAAGGTACCCTAAAGACTTGGAGTCCTGAAGTGTCTTCTAGCTCAAGATATAAATCTTCAAAGTTTCTCTAATAGACTATAATGATCTAGAGACCATAAAGTTTAACAACATTGAAGTCTGAGGTCAACTAGTTAGTATATCTAATGGTCCACATTATATCATACATCTTGATCCAATGGTGAGCTTAAAATTCAATATGCCAAAGATGAACATGATAGTGACATGTGTCACATTCATGGATTTTGGATAGAATATCCATGGTTTATAGATGATCATGTAGCTAAAAGAACAATAGTTCAGATTGATTCAATAGGTCAATGCATGTAGAAGGCACATAGGGCTACCAAGTGGCACAATAATAGGATCTCTGATCTAGATCTAATGGTGAGCATTGTAAGATAATGATCAAGCTACTCATAAGATATCTATGGTGTGTATTTATCCATAGTTTCTAAGAAACACAAGATGAGGTTAAGGTGCTTGATGTTTAAGGTCTGTATAATGACCATTGGAATTCAAATATTCAAATTTGTAAAGAAAAATAGTGCTCAATTTTTAGGTTATAACTTTTGATCCAAGATGAATTTATTGATGTAGTAAAAAGAAAATTTGTAGAGGACTTTAAGGCACATCCATTAAATTTGTGTAGAAGTCTAAATGTTTGTATAATAAAATTTATGGAGCTTCAAAGTTTACTATTTGTTCATTCATGTTTTTCCTATATACAAAATAATGTTTGATCAAATTATGATTTAGTAGAAGGTTGTTTTGGTAGGAGTAATCACATGAAAATGTCTGAGGGGTCATATGGATTGGAACCAAGTATTTTAGATTTACCATTTATTCTTAATTTGATTGATGGAGTGATAAGTGGGTGAATAGGTCTCTACGAGACCTATAAGGTCTACTAAGACCTAATTGAAAGGTGTAGTTACTTAAGTGTGACCCATATATTTTATGGCTGACATGTGTTAATATATTTGAGCTATGTGTTAGCATGTTATGTCTTAAAGATTAATTCATGTCTTATTGGTGACCAAGAAGATAATATTCATGAAGACTATATAAATAGTAGAGACTAAGGCAATGGTTTCTAGACTTAAAGGTGTGAATTGAGAGAGCTGAAGATAGAGACAAAGGAAAGAGATTAGAAGGAGTGTGCTTAGTGGATAGACTAAATTATAGAGTTGATTAAAGATGAGAAAATAAGACTAAATAGATCCAAAAGGGTGTTTTAGATACATTTATTGTATGATAAAGTTTGAGTGTGTGTGAAGAGTGTGGAAGATAGGTATTAAACATTGTTTCTCCACTTAGATTGATCTACAATCAAAGTTCTAGAGTTGTTGATTTCATAGGTGTTAAGTGGATGATCAACATCTAGAAAAAGTGGGTTCTTGTTCATGATTAGGGGTGGTTTCTCCATGTGAAGTGTTTTCTTCACTAAAAGGTCTCATGTTTTTTATAATCTTATAGGATAAGTAGTCCATGTGTTTTTAAGCTTGAGATAGGGTTTTATTCCCCAAGGGGTTTCCCATGTAGATCTTATGTTATGTGTGTGATCTTGAATCATCTTGATTATTCATGGTAATGAGAATCTTGTATGATTTATGAATTGTTGTAGTTATTGATTAAGATTTTGAAAATATTTTAATTAAATTTTGAAATATCTTACATCATTGATTCACTCCCCCTCTTAGTTATTGTACCTCCAATAATTGGTATCTGAGCAAGACCTTCATTACAAGTTTAACCACTTAAAGGTGATCCAAGGTACAATATGGAAATTCAAAAAATTCAAGGTTTATATACTAATCAAGCACCATTATTTAATGGGTCAAATTATTCTTTCTAGATTAAAATGATGAGGACATACATAACATCTATAGGGTTTGATATTTGGCAATCTATCATGGATGGTTATGTTACACCAGCTACTCCTTCAACTAGTGATACTAAAAAGAAGTTAAGTGAGAATAATTAAAAATATATGAATGCTATCATTTGTGGTCTATCCAAGGATGTGTTCACCAAAGTGATCCATTGCAAGTCTACTAAGGAAATTTGGGTCAAATTACAAACTATCTATGAAGGAGAATCTAAGATAAAATTGACCAAGTTGTAGACCTATCGAAGGAGATTTAAAGGTCTTAAAATGAAGGAATAAGATATTGTGGCATGTTATCTTCTAAGGGTTGATGAGGTAATAAATATGATCAAAGGTTTTAGAGAGATAATTGATTAAGCTACTATAGTACATAAGGTATTGATGAATCCTACACTCAAGTTTGATTTAAAGGTTTTTGTTGTAGAAAAAAGTCATGATCTCACTCAGTTGAAGATGGATTAATTGTATTTCATTATTATTGCCTATGAAATGAGAGTTGATAAAGACAGACCTCCTAAGAAGGAATCAACCTTCAAGGTGTTCAAGGAGAAATAATAACAAGTCAAGTCTTGAAGAATTTGATCTTAATGAAGTTCAACTTGAAACCATGATTACAATAAAATTGAATGTTGGATTAGGTAATTATGAAGTAAAACTTCCTTTTAAATGTTTCTCGTGTGGTAAATTTGGTCATTTTGTATCTAGATGTGTAGGTATAGACAAGTCTAAAAATAAATAAGCTCATAAAGAATCTCACGAGGATGAACACAAGAAATCTGAGGGTCCTAGTAAGTATAGAAAGTTATTCAATAATAAAAATGGAAATAATGAATCATAAAGGCAATAAGAGCCTTAACCACGAAGAATATAGTAATTCATATATAGAAGAAGAAGTAAACACATCTGAAAATGATGATTATTTTCATAATGGGGACATAGAGACATTATTCATGGATTTTAATGATGATGAAGGTGAATTTTATTTGAGTAGAGATTTCTTTGGTGAAGATATCTAAGAGGGAAAATATGATAAAGTCACTCTTGAAGATAAATATCTAGATACTATGGAAGAAATGAAGATACTACAAAGAAAGTATAGAAAATAAGATTCTTTGATTAAATCTTATGAGGATAAAATTGGAATTTTTGAAGGTAAGCTGAGTAATGAAGTTAAGGAGAATGATGAGATCACACAATATTTTGAAACTCAATTCTTTTTTCTTAATGAAGAAGTAAATAATAAGGATAAAGAGTGTATAATGTATCAATCAAATATAGATTCTTTGTAGATGAAACTAAATCAAACTATGAGCAAAGATATAAATGATGAGTTAGATAATAAGGATGAATTTATGAGTGCTCTTGAACATCTAAATATTGATAAGAAAAATAAAAAAGAGATGATGTCACAAATCAAGGACTATGAAGAACAATTCCATGTGTTTGAAGCAAGATTGAATGATGACACTAGGTAACATGAGGATAATGTCAAGCATCTCAATAGTCAATTAGAAACTATGTCTACAAGTTTGAAAACCAAATAAGATGAGAGATTAAGGTATGTGATTAAAATTAAGTCATAAAATCTAATTTAGACAAGACATCTTTAAAGGTGAAGTCATTTATGAAGTTTGAAAAGATCTCAAATGATCTTGACAATATTCTGAGTAGTCAAAAGCATGCTAGTGATAAATTTGGTCTTAGATATAAAGAAAAATAGAAGAATTTAACTCAATACAAGTTAAAGGATTATATAATAATTATAATTAGACTTTGAAGATCAATCATCAGTCAAATAATGAAGGTGCTATCAAAATGAAGACAAATTAGATCAGATAACCAAATTCTATGAGGTATGCAAATTTAAATGGTAATTATTACTCCTATAATTAGTTTGTCATAGGTTAAAATAATATAAAAGATCATCAAGGAATTAACTTTCATGGAATTATGAGAAATACAATGGCAAACATTAACATCATCACTCAAGATTGTTAATAGGTTCACAAGGAAAGAATGGAATCTTTTGCTACAAGTGTCAAGGATTTGGTCATATTGAAATTTTTTGTAATATATTCATCAAGAGACCGAATGATTAGGTACATGAATTAATTCATGAAACTCTAAGGAATAATCATATGTCTCAATCACAAGGTATGTACAACATGATAAATGTCATTTTTTTCAAATGTCATGAGAGAGGTCACATATCAAGGTTCTAAGAGAATGATCAATATTGTATTTCAAATATTACCAATATTAACATGAAGAGAAAGATTCATTGTGAATGGAGGTATAATAAGGTGAATGAGAAATAGACTGAAAATGGATTATTTTCAATGACAAAATAGGGAACAGGTTCAAGTATTAAGGAACAAGTTGTATCTATCTAAATAGACAAGGAAACCAAGTAGGATCTTGAGATGAAAGAAAAAACTAAGGTTGAGAACTCATTCAAAGATAATATGAAGATGAGGAAGGAATTCAAATCAAGTGGGAGCATGAAGATATGGGAATCTCCTAATTTTTGGGACTTTTAGTCTCACTATGTCAAAGGGGTGCCTCTCTCTAAGCTTTAAGAAGACACTTGACAAAAAGAGGAAGTATGGTGGATGCTTGTTGAGCTTTGATTGTGTTTATAGGATAAAATAGGTCATTAGAATGCATATGTTGGTTATAAAGGACTACCAGTAGAGAATAG
>JARHVA010002338.1:1172500-1190000 GCA_037957365.1 Torreya grandis
GGATATAACTTTTGATCCAAGATGAATTTCTTAATATAGTAAAAATTAAAGTTGTAGAGGACTTCAAGGTACATCCATTAAATCTAGGTAGAATGTTTGAATGTTTGTATATTAAAAGTTATGTATCTTCAATGTTTACTATTTATTCATTCATGATGTTCCTATTTATATAATAATGTTTGATCAAATTATGCTTAGCATAAGGGTGTTTTGTTAAGATCAATCATGTGAATATGTCTTAGGGATCATATGGAGTGGACCCACGTATCTGATATTGATTGTTTGTTCTTAATTTTATAGATGTAGTGCTAAATGGGTGAATAAGTCTCCATGAGACCTATAAGGGCTACTAAGACCTAATTGAAAGGTGTAACTACTTAAATGTGAACCATATATGTTATGTCCAATTTGTTTTAATGTATTTGAGCTATGTGTTATCATGTTAGATGTCCTAAGGGTTAAGTAATGTCTTATGGTTAACCAAGAAGATAATATTCATGAATTATATATAAATAGTGGAGACCAAGGGAATGGTTTCTAGACTTGAATGTGTAAATTAAGAGAGCAAAAGATAGAGATAAAGGAAAGATATCAGAGGGAGTGTGCTCAGTGGATGGACTAAAGTATATTGCTAATTGAAGATGAGAGAAGAAGACTAAAGAGACCCAAAAGTGTATTTTTGATACATTACTTGTATGATAAAGTTTGAGTGTGTGTGAAGAGTGTGAAAAAGAGATATTAAACATTGTTTCTCCAATTAGATTGATCTACAATGAAAGTTTTGGAGATTTTGATTTCATAGGTGTTGTGTTGGTGCTCAACATCTAAAAAAGTGAGTGATTGTTCATGGTTAGGGGTGGGTAATCCTTATGAAGTGGGTGCTTTACTAAAATGTCTCATGTTTGTGATCATATTATATGACAAGTATTCCATGTGTTTTTATGCTCGAGAGTTGTTTTTATTCCCCAAGAGGGTTTCCCACATAGATATTATGTTATGTGTGTGATCTTACATCATCTTGCTTATTCATTATGATGAACATATTGTATGCTTTATAAATTCTTGTATTCATTGATTAGGAGTTTTAAAAGATTGTAATTGAATTTTTAAATATATTGTATCACTATTTCACACCCCTCTCAGTGATTGTACCTCCAATATATCTTAGTGGTTCATTGGATTGAAATTCCAAGGTGTTGAATTTTCAAATGTAGATGTTTTTAATTTTAATAAATTTTATTAATTTTTTAGGTAGTACATATAATTTATTTTTTAATTACTTAAAAACATTTTTTTGTAGGTTAGTGGTGTCAGATAAGATTCCACCTTCGCACAATTGGCACTGTTAGTAAACAATTTCATATTCTTGAAGTTAAGAGAAGCTTAATATAAGTGCTCAAATATTATAGAAAAGGTATTATTGTGGCTAGAATGGGTGGTGGGTCTCTTGATTAGGTGTGATGGGAGGATAATAATCTATTCATATATTTTATCCACCACCCCAGACATGTTGGCAATGCCATTTTTTAGCTATTAAGAACTGGAAGTAAAGTTCTCAAACTACAACTTCAACTTTGACAACATTTATTGTTAGCATTTCCAATATCCTAAACATAAGTGAAAACATGAAACCTAATATATTTATACATATTGGTCTTAGGAACATGTCATTTTACTATCTATATGTGCTTGAAATGAGGTACTTTCACCTAGAGGTCTTGAAGGTAGAAATGCCAGTTGGAGGAAAAGAACTTGTCTCTTCACTACATAAAAGTTTCATTTTATGACCTATCACTACAACTTGTGTCATGTATTTTTCATAAAGTTTCCATCCACATGATATATTTTTTAATTATATGACTTCAACATACACATGATGGTTTTTGTGGTTCATGCCAATAACTTATGGTTTTCATTTTACCCACACATAAAGCTAGGATAAAAATTGTATTTTTCTTGTTTTGGGAAGGGCATTCTTGATAAAAAAAAATGCGTGTTATTTATATTGATCAATCATGATCATAGGCCAATAACTTGTTATTAGATGTTATCCACTACTCATGCATGTTGTAAATCTCCAACTTTAAATTCAACTTTGACAACATTTATTATCAGTGTTTACATGCTCCTAAACAATAGTGAAAACACACATCTAGGTGGTTTTGAATGTCATGGTCATTAAAGAACATGTAATTTATCTATATATGTGATGTTACTTAATTAGTTTCACCTAGAGGTCCCAGAGGTGTAAATATAAGTTGGAGAATAAGAACTTGTCTCTTCACTACAAAAAGTTACATTTTAGGATGCATCACTACAACTTGTGCCATAGATTCATATCCAAGGTTCCATCAATGTGATCTAGGGTGAAATTATATGTATTTAATATGTGTTAAAGGGTTCTTTTGGTTCATGTGAACAACTAGTAGTTTTTATTTTATGCATGTCTGAAGTTAGGCTTAAAAACTACTTTTATTATTTTAGAAAGGGTGTTGTTCTTGAGGTCAGAATATGTTGTGGTGCTCTTGAAAAAGTATGTTTATAGGACAAGAACCTAGTCCTATATTTTATCTACCACCCTAGATGTGATTTAAATTCCATTTTTGAGCCACAAATCACTATATGTGGAGTTCTCTAATTACAACTTCAAATTTAGCATCTGTTATCAGTATTTACATACTCATGGATATTAGTAAAAGCATGATTTTGGGTGGATTTGGACATTTTTATCATGGGAGAATGTGTCATTTTACTATCCATACATGATAAAATTTATGGAATTTCACCTAGATGTCCTAGAGGTAGAAATGTCATTTGGAGGACAAGAACTTGTCTTTTCATTATAAAAAAGTTGCATTTCAAAACCTGTCACTACAACTTATGTAACATATTTTCCATAATGGTTAAATCAACATGATATATGGTGTAATAATATATATTCAACATGCACATGATTGTTCTTATGGTTCATGATAAAAACTATTGGTTTCTATTTTATGCATGCCTGAAGTTAGGATAAAAAGTGCATTTTTATTATTTTAAAATGGCATTCTTGAGGCCAAAATGGGTGGTGGGTCTCTCAAAAAATCATGATAAAATTAAAATTACCTATTCCTATATTTTATACACCACCTATAATGTGATGACAATGGCAATTTCTAGTCATCAAGCAATATAGGTGGAATTCTCCAACTGAAGCTTTAACTTTGACAACATTTGTTGTTAGTGTTTCTACACCCCTGAACAGTAGTGAAAATAAAATTTTGAGTGTATTTGAACATTTTTTTCATGATATAACATTTATTTTTACTATTTATATGTTTTTTAAATGAATTAATTTCAACTAGACATCCCAAAGGAAGAAATGCCAGTTGGAGGACAAGAACTTGTCTCTTCATAACAAAAAGGTTACATTTCAGAAACCACCAAGCTAAATTGTGGCACATATTCTTATCAAATATTACATAAACATGATCTATGGTGAATTTATATGGATTAAACATGTAAATTATGGTTCTTTTGGTTTGTTTCAATGATTTATGGTTTCCATTTTATGCATACCTTAAGTCAAGTTAAAAATACATTTTTATTATTTTGGGAAGGGCATTCTTGAGGATAAAATGGGTGGTGGGTCTTTATATTGGTCATGATCAAGTAAAATAACATATTCATACTTTTTATCCATCACCATGGATGTGTTGGATCTAGCAATTTTTAGCCACAAAGCACTAGAGGTGGATTTCTCTAATTATAGATTCAACTTTGATAACATCTATTATCAATGATTCCATGCTCCTAGACAATAGTGAAAGCATGATTTTGAGTGGGTTTTTACATAATGGTCATTGTATCACATTTAATTTTAATATATATATTTTATTTAATTGGTTTAGTTTCACCTATAGGTCTCACAGGTAGAAATTCTAGTTGGAGAATAAGAACTTGTCTATTCACTACAAAAATGTTGCATTTTAGGACCTGACACTGTAACTTGTGCCATAAATTAAAATACATGGTTACATTTACATGATATATGGTTAATTAATATTTATTATACATTAATTTTATGCTTCTTATAGTTCATTCTAATGAAATATAGTTTATATTTTATGTACCCTGAATTTAGGCTTAAAATTACATTTTTCTTATTTTGGGAACGACATTCTTGAGGTTGGAATGGGTGGTGGTTCTATTGATCACTTGTGATTAGAGGAAAATAACCTATTAATATATGTTATATGACACCTCATACATGTTTTAAATTCTATTTTCAATCCATGAAGCACTTGAGGTGAAGTTATCAATAACAACTTCAAATTTGATAACATTTATTGTCAATATTTCCACACTCTTTGATAGTAGTGAAAACACACTTTTGGGTGGATTTAATAATTGTTGTCATGGTATCACATTTAATTTTCCTATTATTTCATTTTATAATTTATTTAATTACACTTTATGTCCTAAAGGTTTAAATTCTTGTTGGAGGATAAGAACTTGTCTATTCACTATAAAAAAGATGTATTTCATGACCCATCACTGCAACTTGTGACATAAATTTATCTCCAAGATTAAATTAATGTACTTTGGGATGAAATTATATGTATTTTATATTAAATTTATGGTTCATTTGTTTCATTCCAATGACTTATGCTTTCCATTTTACTTACACTTGAAGTTAGGATATAAAACTAAATTTTTCTTGTTTCAGGAAGTGTGTTCTTGAGGTCAGAATGGGTGGTGGGTCTCTTGATTAGGTGTGATTATAGGAATAAACCTATTCCTATAAATTATACACCACCCAAATTTTTTTTTAATTATATTTTTTATCCATGAAAAATTGTAGGTGTTCTCAAATTGCCACTTTGACTTTGATCACCTCTATTGTTAATGTTTCCACACTCGTGGATAGTTTTGAAAACATGATTCTAGGTGGATTTAGATTTTTTGGTCATGGTATTACATATAATTTTATTGTATATACATAATAAAATTTATTAATTTTTACTTATAGGTCCCATAGGTATAAATATTTGTTAGAGGATAAGAACTTATCTTTTCACTGCAAAAAAGTTGCATTTCAAGACATGTCACTACAACTTGTGCCACAGATTCATATCCAAGGTTACATAAATGTGATATGGTGTGAAATTATATTAATTAAACACAAAATTGATGTTTCTTTTGGTTTATTCCAATGAATTAATATTTCTATTTAATGCATGCCTAAATTTGGGCTTAAAACTACATTTTTTTTTCATTTTGGGAAGGGCATTCTTGAGGCCGTAATAGGTGGTGGGTCTCTACCAGGAATTATTGAAGGAAAATAACCTATTTTTGGACATTATAAATAACATTATATGTTTTTTAAATTATATTTTTAATCAAAGAAGCATCAGAGTTGGAGTTTTCTAACTGTAGCTTCAACTTTGTAAACATCTATTTTTAGTGTTTCCACACTCTTAGATAGTGGAGCAGATATATGATGAGATGATAAAAAATGGATAATATAAGTGTATTGGATAGGGATAAAAAATATTTTATGAATAAAAAATATCTATAACCACAAAAATATTCCAAGGCCTTGGGAGATGTGAGAATTATGATATTGCACTACTTTAAAGGGTTAAATAAGAGTCTCCAAACAAAAATGCAAAGAATCTCCAAAGAGAGTACATACCAAAGGAGGAAATATAACATAAAAACTTCATAAAAATGCAAAATTAAAATTTATAATGGAATATGAATAATTTATGCAAGAGATGGGTATCCCCTTGTTTTTACAATCAAATACTTATAATAAAAAATGTGTTATGTCTATAAATTTAATGAATACAAAATGTGAATATAAAGTCCCAAATGATATTAAAAAAAAATATCAAGGGTATCCACATTATAATATTGATAAATTTTGTATCACAATCATGAGATGTAATTCATAGTAATAAATGACTCTATCTCAAACATTATAATCTTTTCTTCCATATAGTTTTAATTTCAACACATATTGAAACATTGTTAATATTAATAAAATGCATGAAGGTAATATTAAATATGATAATATTTAAAGATGTCCATACAACCATAAAAACTAGTTTTGAAATAATAATTTGAGACAAATTTCTCATGGAGATATTATCACCATAAAATGTGAACACACACACACACACACACACACACACACACACACACATAAAATACATAAGAAATAAGAACATAATAAACTTTCATATGAATTACATATAGGCATACAATTCCAAAACACATACATTACCATATAGGCATACAATAAATCACATCATCTAACAACATAATATAATGTCAAGTGAGTGTATTATATGAATCCAATGCCATAAACGCATGCATTTCCATATAGGAATATAAACAAGTACATCATCTAAGACATCCTACTAATCAAATAATCTCCCTTTTTTTCTTACTCAAATAAGACTCTCCCTGGGATGCGTGATCATATATAGAGATCCCTCAAATGCCTTAGATTCCTACAAATCATTACTATGGGTTCTTACATAGTCATAGCTTGTATGTATCTAAACCTATTCCAATACAAATATTATTATAAAAATTATATACTATATATGCAAACAAGTTTAGAAATTAATTTTAAACTAGAATACAAAAATAATTTAAATGTGCACTTATTGAAATCTCATGGTCAGGCTCAATTTTCATCTAATGCTCAATAGGGATAGTGATAGGTTGAAGTGCATGAACATGAATGTGAAATGGGTAAGAAACATAATAAGGTATCCTACTAATAATATAAATGGGACTATCATATGTCATACAAAAACTCTGCATACATAATACATTCACATAAGTTATATTTTCCCAAGTATGTAGTAAAATTATTTTAAAAAATATACAATTCAAAATTACAAGTTAATATGTACCTTATTAAGTGACTTTGCAACATTGTAACAATAATTCTTATGTTTGTCACTACTCGTAGATATGTAGGAGTGTATAATATGGTCATCAATTGAACAAACAACATCACTTAATTTTCTAGAGGACTTGAGACATTGCATTGAATGCATGATTCACATAAGGGAACAAACTTGAGGATTTATAAGATAAGTAGTGGTATTATAGGTAGCAATGAAAATATTGAGTATTTAAGAAACACTATTAATAATAGATTATAATCAATCAAAATGTGAAGCATTAAAAGAAGTTTGAAAAGGTGAAGGAATACCAATAATATGATTACAATAAATAGGAGAAAGAATAAATTTTGAAAAAAATATGAGAAAGACATCATTAAAAATTGAAGGAGACTGTCTATAAGGTTGATCTTTATTAGGTTATGAATTTTCTCTCTATATCTTTCAAAACATCTCACACTTATAGTTTGTATTCACATTAGTGTCATTCAAATTTTGATTTTAACATTTATAATTGTTAGTCCAAATAATATATCTTTATAAATAAACAATGTACTTATAGTATAATATTAAATAAAAAATTTACCTCCATATATATAAATAGTGACCTAGTAACATTGACAGTTGAAGTAGTGGATGACAAACAAACTAGCTATGCATATGTAAACATTGACTGGCTAAGATTCATAAATTCAATTATGGACCATGAATATGTAGGTGTTATCTACTCTTAAAACATAATAATTAAATATATATTATTAAATTTATGTGTAAATTAATTGTTAGCTTTTAAATACAAATATAACTTAGATTTAATATTACATTTATATAAAAGATACCTATATATGTGGAGTTACTGACATGTACACACCAAATTTACGCTCCAAAAACTTATTTCTCATGAGTATATCATCTAATCCCTCAAAAGAACCACCACCATCATCTTAAGGTCTAATGAATATAAAACCATAAAATATGCAATGGTGAGGTTAGATATGTACATTAGGTGGAGTATCTCTAACATTTGTCTCAATAATCCTACTCATATGTTAAAAAAGTGTAATAGTGATCACAGTAAGTGCATGTAAACTATCAATCTCCATGACCTACATTATATATAAGGGAACTTAATTTGAAGTAGATTTTGGGTAGGTATCACATAGGACACTTAGGTAGAAGATGTGAAGTTGTTAGATCCTATGTAGAGACTTTCCCTCAACCCTAAAGCTCGCCATAGCTAAAATAGTTTGGAATCTCATTGAGGACAAATTCATTGTAGATTTTCCTCAAAAAATAAAATGGGACATCATAGTTTTTACATGATGGATAATCAAACACCATCCACCATTAGTTCCAAAATATTTTTATAATAAAATTGTTCTGGCGTCAGTGGATTGGGAAACATTTAGTGGTTACTAGAAAAGGTGAATTGGTTGTTAGGTTTATGAATAAGGCAAAAATTATCTATTTTGATACTTATTTATCCTTAAACTCACGTGCTAAAAATTCTCCATCATAATAATCCTTAAATTTATCCCTATATGATGCCTATTTTCCAATTTAACATGTTATCAATTTAACTTGACTTAATACTAACTCTAGGGTATTGACCAAATAGGTGTAGTTAGTTTTGATTGATGTAGAGTCCCTTGTTATCCTAATTATTTGCTTAATTTATATATTTTTTCTAATATGTGTGAAACTATATCCTCATAACTACATGGGGAATATTGTAGAACTATAAAAGGGATAAGAGAGTTAGGCAGAGGGTTAGGAGGATGGTTAGCATTCTAGTCTCTTGTAGCTAAATGAACTATTAAAAAAGAATAGAATTTAACAATTAAACAATGCAAATTAAAAAAATACCAAAATTCAGTGTTATTATGTTTAATTTTAGAGTACATACCTCCCCTTTATAGTATCAATATTGAATCATTGAGGTATCAGGAAATCCAAGTGTGTTTTTATCCTCTTCCAAGTAGAATGTGATTGTGGTATAGTAAACACAAGTAGGAAAATGAGAATAAAATAGGTGTGCCAAAGGGTTGGGATTTTTTTTAGTTTTAATAACATGTACATATTATTGAAACATAACATGTATGCATTATGACTCAAGATTCCCAAGCCTAAATTTAAATAATGTGTATGTGTTAAGACCATAACACGTATGCATTCAAGGAAATATCCATATAATTATGCCCCATCTTTATGCAGATACCCTTATCAAAAATTCAAATTTTGACTACATATGTTATGTAGAAACTCCAAGGGAGCATCTGATGGATCAAGTTATTAGTTAACTTAAAATCATTCAAATAATTAAAAAAACAAAAAATTAATTGTACATAGCTTAGTGATTAATTTATCATGTTGATATTCTAATTTTTACTCATGTGATAAATTTTATATAAATATTCTATCCATTGGCTCATAGTTATGTTTTTGGCCTCTTCACTATTTTTTCACTTTTTAGATCTGAACCATCTAGCATAGTGATCTATAATGCCATCATTTTCCATTTACCTTGTTTTCACAATTTGAACTGAGCACATTGAAATTTTTAATAAAATAAAACATATAAATGTATGGGACATAACCATTTTCTAGTACTATCCTGAGTTAGTCGATCTTGTGTTCCACCTTTTAAAATAGTCAAATCATAAACTAAACACACAATGCCTTAATGCATACATTTTTTTGATATTTCACTTAGTTCTAGTATACATAATAGTACTTACATTGATAAAATATTTCTTTTCCAATGATATATTACTCAAACATATGTGTTATATAAATTCACAAGTGTATATTTGTTAAGAATAGGATGTAAAACCATTTCTCTACCTATTTATCCTATCTCCCACATTCACATATATAATGGGGGCATCTTACTCGTATATTGCCATGACATCAGATTTAGTGCATAATTTACATTAAACATTTGTAAATTATTTAGATACATTTGTTCTATTATAATTTTTAACCCATGGTTATGACTAGTTTATTTAGTTTTAATTTCAAAATGCTAAAAGTACAATATTACTAAAATATTTGGAAAATAATTCTAAATTTTATAAAAATAAAAAATTAGGAATAGAGCAAGATTAGGAATCTAGTTTAAATTATTATATGTTATATATCTCATGATTTGTATATATAATACTCCTTTTATATCACACATGTTTTACATTGGTATTCAAAGTCTTATTTAATACATACAAATTTTACATGGACTAAGATGTTAGACTTGCTTCTACCCAATAGCCATGTTAAACTGGGGGCATATTGTCCATAGGTTATAGAATTTATATGTTTTACCATTATATGAATCCTATACTAGTGAGTTATATACTTTTTGAAAATTTATTTTTAACATTTCTATCTTTCATTATGTACATAGATATGTTTTTTATAGGATATGATCACATTATATATACACTATGTATACTTTATTTCTAGTTATATGCTTCCTTAATGTTATTACTTGTACATAGTAGATTAGAAATTTATTATCTATTGTATTTGGACTTATTACCTTGTGTAAATGTTTTTTAAAAATATCTATGATATTTTTCCTTGGCATGTGTGATACCCCTATTTTCATAGTGCCTACTCTAGACACATTGTGTTGTTCTAGTTGAAACGTGTTTTATGTGTTATGGAGACATGAGATGTTACTAAGTCCTTAGGACTAAGTTAAATATTAAATATGTTATGATATATTATGTTTTTATTATGAAAGAACACTTTTATGCTTAGATATATGATTAATATATTCATTATGGTGTTAATATAATTATGTAATTTATTATTCATTATGATGTGTATTGATTCAGTACCACTAGACCTTTTGTTATAAATCATGTGTTTGAATTATGAATATGTTTAAATAATTGGTATTAATTTATTACCATTGATATGATATGCCTTAGATATTTTTTGTGCATGTTGTTTGGATTGAGATCAAGTTATTATTTATATTTGATAGCTTTGACTCGGGGTTTTTTAGTGTCGAATCTTCATTAATTCATGAATATTCCATTTTTCAAAGTCAGCATTTGGTGATTTTTTTGGCTATCTGACAACAAAAGATCACCTAAATTTTAGGGTATAATTTAAATTTAAGGTTTGGTCCACTTACTTTTAAAAATAAATTTCTTCTTATAAATGTATGTCACTAGTACCAATAAAGCCAATTTGGGGGCATTCACCACTATGTAACTATTGTCAATAATTTACATCTACTATCAAATGTCATTATTTCACTATCAATTATTTGAATATTTTTGTCAAGAATAAAATTTTTGATGTTGAGAATATGTGCTTTAATATTGGGTATCAACATTTTTCTATTGAGCATCAACATTATACTATTAGGTGTTAGCATTATGCTATCAAGCATCAACATTCTATTATCAAGAATCAACATTATTCTATCAAGAATCATAATGGGAAGGATATATAATATTTATATGGTTTATTATACACATAATATTTTTAACTTTTATCAAATATTGAAGCTTTACATCTTGTAGGAACCCATCGAGACTTAATCTCTCTAAGTGTGTGTCGTAAACGATGTACTGAGAAAGGGGTGGGAAAACATTTGGTGCTTCATATGATTTTTATCCCTTATTACCACATTATTAATATTAAAAACATCTCTTAAAACTATTACCTAAGATATTACTCTTCCTTTGCATAATCCTCCAATCTTTTTCCTCTATCCATCCCTCTTTTCCTCACCTTTATCCCCTTTCACCAGTTGACTGTACTAGGTTGACTAGGTTGACCCTGTATATTTTTCAACCTCTGATTACTATACATGGTCAACTAGGCTGAATTTATACTTTTTATGGATATTTTTTACTTAGAGTTCTGTTAACTATTCAGTCGACTTAGATTGAGACCTACTGATTTATCTATCAAAAACATATAGGGTTGACTAGGTCGACCCCATACAATTGACATATTTAGAGGGATTTAGGATGAGATCCATTTATAAATATATGATCATTTCATCATTATTTAAGTATGAAATCAATATTTATTATTTTCTCACTCTTATTTATAATTATGATCTTCCACCATTCTACTTGATGAGTCTTAACTTTAGGGTTTCTACATGGAGAATCTAGTTTTGTGGATAAGTCTTGGATGATTTGGCCTTTCTTATTTATATTTACAAACCAAACCAACCTCTTGAAAAGACCCATTAGAAAATATAGAGATTGAGTCTTGACCATTTCACATTCAGGTAAGTATATTCTAATTTTGTTCTCCTCTCTTTAGTATATAGAAGTAGCATAAGTATTAGCTCAAATAATATTACTCTTCATATTCCATGTATTAGGGTCTCATTCATACTTAGCTTAATTAAGATTATACTACAAATATTTTGATTATTTTAATAACCCCTCATATTGTGCCACAAACTTTAGTGTGCACTAGATTAGATTAACTTTCTTATTTATTATAATAGAGTAAACATTAAACCTAGGAATCTTTTAGGGATGTTGCATGATTGTGTTAGACTGTACGCTTTGGAACCCTTCTTAGCCTAGTTTATTGTGATAATTTATACATTAATTAGGTCTATTATATCTATATCTTTGTCATGTTCCCTCTTAACAAATGTATTCCTAATCAGAAGTGTAGTAATTCTCTATCTTCTTCAAGTCAGGATTAATTTATAGACATGATGCATTTTTTATTACATACATTCTAGTGAACCCAATGTGAACTAACCCTTACAAGATTTGTTCACTTATTTCATTATTTTATCATTTTATTTTTCATATCTTTTTAGTAATACGTTGACCTTATCGACACAATATTCTTTTCTACCCCTCAGATATAGAACTGGGTCGACCTAGTCAAACCTTTATAATTTGTAGGCCATGTTCTCTATACTAGGTCATCCGAATCGAACCTATATAGTTTTATACTTTTCATATATGTCTAAATTATTTATCTATCTATTTGAATCAATTTTTTCTCTGTTTATTATTTTTCTTACTTATCATCCTATTTATTTCCTCAAGCATAATGTCCCCAATCAAAATATTATTGGACAACTTGAATCTATTTAAACACTATATGGGGTTCTCTTTCCTTATTTTATTTTCCTATATTTTCTCTCTTTTGATCTTGTGGAGAATCTTGAGATGCCCATCCACACATTTATCTAGCCTTTGGGACATCTTATGATGCCCACCCACCTATCATTTTAGACTCTAGAGCATCTTGTGATGCCCATCCCTATATCTACTTACCCTTTAGGGAATCTTACGATGCCCACTCTTAATATCCATTACATGATAACAAAATAATTAAACTCTAAGAAACCTTATGAGACACAATATTTTCACTCAGGTTTTCATTTTTGATATAACCATTAATGTAGGATTATTTCCTTATTTTCATGCTTTCTATATGGTATATATCTAACTCTTTTTATAGGTTACTTACATGGGTCTTTACCTCTATATCAAGTCCCTTTCTTTCACAAACCTTTAGTCCTCATTATTGTTCTTTTGGTTTCATGATGCACCATATTCTTCTTTATCTTCTTTCATTTTCTCTTTTTGACACCCCTTCAATTTTTTTCTTGTGATTTATTTCATGAGACCATGGATAAGACTCGACACTCCTCAAAAAATTATCATCTTTTACTTATTTTCCTCACTTTATGTTTCACTTACTTGTTGGCACCCTCATGGGTTTCTATTTTATGAATTTTCTATGTAAGACCATGGATAAGATCTAGCCCTCCTCATAAAATTACCATCTTTTCATCTTTTTACATCCTTATTCTCAAACTTTAGTTTTTTCTTCTTTTTTTAGATGTAATTTACACAAAAAAATCTATATTAGCATGTTTTCCTCCATTTCCCTCATTCTTATGATAAGGAAACACACTTTACTATCATTGTATCCCTTTTGTCCCTTTATCACATTTTTATGATTTGAAATAATTAAAATTATTCCATGTGTCACTCCTATTTATTTACCCTTCCTTTCACTCCACATTGGATAAAATAAGGTATAAGTCAAGATAGCACTTTTATTTCACCTATATTTATGAGACTTTAGACCCCATGATCTTTGATGTTCTCTCTTATAGAAACCAAGTCCCAATTATTTAAATGAAAGTCATTTTTAACACCCATGTTTATTTTTCCAAATCAATATGAAGGAGGAATAGAAAAAGCCATCAAGAAAGTTAAAATTCAAATCATTGAAAACAAAATGCAATAATATCTAAAAGGTAACATACAAATCTCAAAATTTAGCATCACACCAAAATATGTGATTACAAGCACATCTCCTATCTCTAATCAAATCTCAAACTCCACAGTTAGATTCACATAGAGTCAAGATCCTTTGGAGTAAAATAGGCCAGTAGATTAGAATAGGGTAATTCAACAAACTCTATGGTGCTACCTACTTTCTCATGTAAGTACACAATCTTCATAGTAGATTGATGGCTCTATAAGGGGTCTCGAGGAATGAGGAACACATTATGGTTAGATAGGTCCATCTTACTTTTCATGTATATATCCTTCATGGGATAATATATATAACTCATTTGTTGACCTAAGAATTTTTTTTCTAAGAGAAGTTCATTAGATTCATTAAGTTCAAAATTCCTCTTTTTTTGACAAACCTAATTTAAGTTTCTTGATTTTGATTAAGAGTTACTCTACCTTGGTTTTTACTTCATTCTCCCCTCCACACATTTAATTTCCCCATTTATAGATAAATTATGATTACAAATCTATTTTCCCTTCTTTAATTACTTTTTCATCCCTTAAAAACATGCTATCACTACTTTATTTCAGTTTTATCTATTCTTAGAGTGAAATAACATGTTTGAGAAACTATGGATTCTTATTTCTTTTTCACCATGATTTTACATTCCTAGACTTGTTTTAATTTCATTTTACCATTTATCATTTGTTGTACTATCTTGATATTATATACACCTTATTTTATACCCTTTTTCCATTGTTGAGTGAGGTTGGCTTGTTACTTCTCACTCATCAATATTGTATTCCCTTTTTATGCTTGCTTTTCTATTGTTGAGTATGATAAGGATTGGTACTGCTCACTCATCAATGTTGTTTTATCATTTTGTTTCTTATTTTTACCATTTATGTTTGATTATCATCCTATTTTACATGTATCCTTGGTTTGACTTGGTGAGTTTGCCTTTCTTACTTAAGGATAGCTTGTTTGAGTTTTTTGGCCTTTAGTAGCTTTGGATTTTTTGTTACCTAATTTACTCTTATTATTTTAATTGGTAATTTGGTCTAACATAGCACTTATCACCTTAGCTTTCCAAATTTCCAAATTAAATCCCATCCTCATAGCACCAACTATGTTGGCTTTTATTGCATTTATTTTTTTTCTCTTTAGTTTTATATTCTTGGGTTTGTTGAAAGAAGTCTCTACACCCTACATAATCAAAACTAACAACACAAAAGAAAACCATTTAGTGATAAAGGTAAGTTAAGGTACGCATTGCATTTAATTTTCATTCATTTAATTTTTATTTATTTTCCCTTTTAATCATTTACTTTCAGTTATTTTTGCTATAAAATACTGTAATTTTTTTTAGCATCAGCATTATGTGTCCTTCCGTTCTTTCTTAAAGCACCATCCCCTATTTCAAATTAGTGACACATGATTATATTTTATTATGGAATATTTATACACATAATATTTTTAACTTTTATCAAATATTGATGTTTTACATCTTACAAGAACCCATCAAGACTCAATCTCTCTAAGTACATGCCTTAAGGGGTGCACCAAGAAAGGGGTGGATAGACCTTTGGTGATTCACAAGATTGGTGTACCTTATTACCAAATTATTACTAATCCAACCAAATATTAAAACCATTTTCTAAACTATTATTCCTCCCTTGTACACTCTTCTATTATTTTTCCTCTTTACATCCCTCTTTTCCTCACCTTTAACCCCTTTCACTAGTAGACTATACTAGGTCAACAAAGTTGACCCTATATAGTTTTTAGGCTCTGATTACTATATAGTGTTGAATAGGTCAACCCCATATTACTTAGGGATATTTTTCACTTAGATTTTTATTAGCCCTTCAGTCGACCTGGCTTAGAACCTAATGATTTATCTCCTAAAAACATACAAGGTCAACTGGGTCGACCCCATATAGTCGACATATTCAAAAGTATTTAGGGTGAGATCCACCTATAAATACAATCTCATTTCATAATTATTTTAATAGGCAATTAATATTTATTATTCACTCACACTTATTTACAATCTGATCTTCCACCATTCTACTTGAAGAGTCTTAGCTTAGGGTTTTTACTTGGAGAATCTACTCTTATGGATAAGTCTTGGATGTTTTGGCCTTTCTTATTTATCCTTAAGAACCACAAAAACCTCTTGATAATCCCCTTTGACAAAGGGAGATATTGATTCTTGATGGGTTCACATTCAGGTAAGTATATTCTAACTTTGTTCTCTTATCTTTAGTAGATAGAAGTAGCATAAGTTTTGGCTCAAATAATATTACTCTTCATATTCTATGTATTAGGGTCTTACTCATACTTATCTTAATTGAGATCCTCTGATATATGTTTTGATTATTTTGCTAACCCATAATATTGTGCCATAAACTTTGGTGTGCACTATATTACATTTAGTTTCTTTTTTATTAGAATAGAGTGAGCATTAAAACTAGGACTTTTTTAGGGTTTTTGCATGATTGTGTTCGATTGTAGACTTTGGAACCCTTCTTAACTAGTTTATTATGACAAATAATACATTTATTTATTATATCATATCCCCATCTTGGTCATGCTCCTGATTAAAAAATGTATTCCCAATTGGAAGTGTAGGTATGATCTATCTTCTCTGATCCAAGATTTATTTATAGACATGATGTATTTCTGATTGCATAAAATTTTATTAGTTTATTGTTTTTTCATGGTGAAGATGATCCAGGGGGGAAGAGTCAATAATATAACACTTTTTTAGCATCAATCACATCATAAAATAATTAGTTTCAAGAAGCTACATGGTTCCAATTGATTTGGTTACATTTTTGAATCATTAATATAATTCAAGAAATCAATGTGTATTAAAAAATTAAAAGAGATAGGTTATGGGGTAATATAAAAATTACATAAAAAATTGCCTAAAACTAAATATTATTACATATTTCCTCTTGAAAAGTTAAACATTTTCAAAAAATAAATCATTGTAATTTGAGTCCATATACAAAATTTAAAGCCTTAAAATTTTGGGGAGTTGAGATTGTACATGCAAATGATTGACAATATTATGTAGACGGTAGACTACATTATGCAGTCAACCATCTGCATGTACAATCTCAACTCTCTATCTTCCCAAGGATGTAACTTTAACATATGGACTCATATTGAGATAATTTGTTTTTTAAATTGCGTAAATTTTTGAGAGGAATGTAAATATGTAATTAGATTTATATTTAAGGAATTTTGTATGAAAAAACCTTGATTTATCTTATTTTGTCACTTGATTCACCTAAAAAAATAAACATCTTCCAAATTTATTTGTCACC
>JARHVA010002338.1:1192500-1262500 GCA_037957365.1 Torreya grandis
TTTTAAAAAAAATTCCACCTTAAAACATCATTTGGTGATTCTCAAATTTGGGATTCTTACATTCAAGGGTGCCTAGGGAAACTAGATGATGATGGAAAAATGATGGGTGGTGAGCTCTCCTTTAGGTGTCCTTGTAGTTTCATGTGGATTCCATGTGAAGACAACTTGATAAAAAAATTGTATATGATTGTAAATTAATTAAATTTCCATTTTAGATCCATGCTCATTGTATGTATTTAAACTAAAAATATTTATTTTCATTGAAGAAATAAATTTGTAATAAGTGTTTCAAATTATCCTATTGTTCCTTTAGTACTTGCATACCCTTTTTGGAGAGTGTAACCAGTTAAAAAAGCAATAAAAATAGTTATTTTGTGTTAAAGTTCCATTTTTATATTTATGTATTTACATGTATATCTCTGTATTTTCATAGTATGTTGAAAATAATCATTTTCTCTTTACTATAATTATGAAATGAATTGATTAGTGTGAATTCATGGAAGGCAGGCTACATTATATTAATTTTTAATAAATTAAAAGTATCCCAATATCTCTCAATTTCAATTGTACTATAAATTAGGTTCAATTAGGTATTTAACATAATTAACGACATAATTTTTAGAGTTATAGGGGATTTGTTATTAATTTTGTAAGTTTCTAGTCTAAATCGACTTATATTTACTTTACAAATTATCTTCACTTCACCTAATTATTTAGCACAAAAAATAGTTCATTGAAAATTCAAAACTAATTTTAGCATTAAATTATCAAAATTTTGAATGTCCTATTTTGTTTCATAATTATTTTATGTGCAATTTGTAAGATATAGATTTTTGAAATATATTATCTTGTGGGGTAGTTTTAATTTAACATAAGCCCTCTACGAGGGTATTTAAACATTATGATAGGGTAGTTAGCTTTATTATTTTTGTGGTCCCCCTTGGGACTATGAACTATGGTCTATAGCCACTTATAGTTGGGTTTATAGTGTGTTGTAACTAGTTAGATTCATGGTTCATAGTAACCATGGCATGCGACGTTAACTGTAGCTCATTATTAAAATAAAACCAAAAATTTAAACCTTATCATACCTATATTTTATCCTTCAATTTCATTTACTTAGTGACCTAGGGTGGGATGGCCTCAAAAATTAATCACGTCCATTTTTCATGCTCTTCTACATGGTATAATTTTTGAGACCTAGAAATGCATATTCTTTAGTAATGATGCTTTTCACTTAGGTATGACTTATACATCCTTATAAACCTAGTAGACCATTTTTGTAACTATACTTGTGATGAATTAGTGTCTTAGAGGTGGCAAAAACAAAAATTAACTACCATCATTTTTTCCCCTTCTGCTTGGAATTAGTTTTTATAATTTAAAATTCATAACATTTACTTTATTCTTGTTTTATCATAGGGATACCTATTTAGGCCTTATTGGATGACAAAAGATCTTGGAAGCCCCAAAATTGGTTGAAAAAAGGGTACCCTAACTATTTTTTATTCCCATTTAGTAGCCATTAATGGATATGAAAGATCTTGAAGTTCCTAAGACCTCTTCACAAAATATAGGAGATGGAGACTTATTTTAAGCATTCCATTTAATTGGGTACCTTAAAAACTCTCACATGCATATTATTATTATGTCATAAAATTTAAATTGAAATATATTATTTTATCTAAAATATTAGAGACTCCATTAATGGTAGTCATCCAGGGTTGAGGAAGGATGAGAGGGATGACTATGGAAAAATAATCCTCTAGCACCTCCTCCCTCCTTAAAAAATATTTATTCAATACAATGGCTGATTTGGATAAATTATATCCTCTATGATTATTCTAGGTCACTATTTGTTCTGACTAGATCTAATGGATGGGATGGTTTGATCTAATGGTGGAGATTTGGTGCATCAATTTCAAAGGGATTAAAATATATATTTTAGAAACCTTTTGAGGTCCTATGATTTCTATTTGATATTTTAGATCACTTTTACTAAATTCAAGTCAATGTGAAATTAGACTTCATCTATGACTTAAGTGAGAACCAAGCCATGTGATTAGTCAAAATACCTTAGAACCCTCCTTTAGCTCCATTGTGAGTTAGGACATCTAGTTTGAGTATGTAGTTTCTTAAAAAAAAGTCATTTTAGCTGTTTATTAATTTTTTTTACTTAGGGCCATGTGGCTCAATAGGATGGATTAATAAGTTGTATGCTTGTGTGAGAGCCTTTAGAATGATTAGAGCTAGTGTAACCTGCATGGTTGTGTGGTGACCATGCACCCATTTTCACATTACCTCCTTATCATGTGGGAAATTTATCTATGTAGAATGTGCATTGTACATTCTATAAAAAAATAAAATTACTTTTTTATCTATGTTTCATTATGTCAATTTTTTCACATGATATTATGTGTGACATTTGAACATGTCCATTGATTGCAACCCTTGACCCTATGTTTTGTGTGACATTTGAACATGTCAATTGTTATTGGCCCTTGGCCCTTTATTTTTTATTACATTTAAACATGTCCCTTATTTTTGAAATTATTAATGTCTTTCGTGTCTGGCCCTTGGCCTTGTGTATGCAATATTTACTTATGTGACATTTAAATATGACCCTGTATGTTTCCATTGGTCTTATTATATGATTTTTAAATCATTATGTTTGTGTGTTGTTTGACCTCATTAATTTTGATGAGTTCCATGATCAATTTAATGCATTACATATTATGTATTTTTCTATTATAATTCACTACTATGAGATTTATTGATAAATTTATATATACCTTGACTCACATGTTCAACACATGATTATAATGGTAAATATCTTACTATGTTGACATATTTTTCACATATGCTATGTAACATTCAATGATTTAATATTCATACGTGTGATATAGTTAAATTTTATTTTGAGATGAGTGAGTTTTAGGATGCACATTTAATCCCCTTAAAAGGATGGCATTTCATTGGGATATTCATACATGAGATATCCTCCATGAGAAAAACTCAATTTTGGCTATAGAATACAATTTCAAAGTATTCAAAATGGTTCAAAATTAAATCATTGATAAATATCATGGGGGCATATGCCATGAATATTTGATTATTGTTGACACTTGGATTTTCACCCTTGAGGAGATGCCTAAATCTCCTCATCTAAGTGGCATCATTGAGACATTTCTCTTACTATGGGTGACAATATTGAGAAATGAATCTCTAGATAAGGGGCTAGCTCCCCTTGATGCACATTTAAAGCTTTATCTAACCTATTAATTGTGTATGAAAAGGGTTAAGAAAAACAACTAAGAAAATGAAAAAGGGTGATGCACCAATATTTATCTCCTCCTATTTCACTGAGAATATGCTACTTAAAAACCAACACAACTTTTTTCACACATAACCCACAACTCTTTGTGTGTTGTCACATTAGTGTTTCGCATGTTAGATTCAATAAGGAATTTAACATCTAAGAGATAAATGGATGATTCCAAGAAGGAATATAGTCATAGACTACTTCTAAAATGCCTATACACTTAGAAAATAATACTAACAAGGACCTATAATGACACTCTTTCTACACATTAGTAGACCATCAAGAGTACAAGCTAGAAAAGACAATCTTTCACTAGACTAGACCAACAAGATTCAAGTCATCACTTAATAATACAACATGTGAGTGGAAAAATAACTTGTATTATTTCTTTAAGAGTGTTTTGAGTACAAATCTAGCTAGAGTTTTCCAAATAACCAGTAGAAGCACTTCAAATAAGCCAAGAGAATGCATATTTATAGATTTGACAGGTGGAGAGATCAAAGGAAGTCCAAGGGTTACTTGGAAATGTGTCATGCTAAGATAAATAATTACATTTGCATGTGAGAGAGAAGTGGGTAAGATATGCCATGTCATTAATGAATTAGTTACAAATGAATAAGTTACAACTGAACTAAATGCCTCAATTACAATTGAATTAGCTATAGTTGAATAAATTACAACTAAACTAAATGCCTTAGTTATAATTACCATTTTTTACCTTTATACTTATCTTCAGGTTCCCACTGAGCCTTTTGACACCAAAGGCTATTTTTCATAGTTTGAAATTGACTTTTTGTAGGCTGTCATCCTTTAGGTATCTTCTTAGAAATTTTATTTCCTTTGGACTTCTTGTCTTCTTATTTCCCTTAGATAATCTTTTTGAAAAAATTCATTCTTTGGATTCCTTTTTCTTGTGGTTGCTTTGTTTTGGCACTTTTCTCCTTTGGACTTTTTGTCTCAACATTTTCTCCTATGAGAATTCATTCAATTCTTTTTCCCACATTAATTTCTTTGGGCTATCAAATGACATTTTGTCTTTTGAAAATGGACTATTTGGTTCTTTGAAATGTTCCTTTAGGTTTCTTTGAAGTGGACCCTTGGGACTCTGAAATGACCCTTTGACAATTTGAAAAGGACCCCTTTGAATAAGTTACAAGTGCCTTTTAGAAAAACTAAAGTGCCCTTCAAAAAATTTGTTTCAAATAAAATGTTTGAAATAATTCCTTCAAAAAAGTTGAAAATTGCCCTTCAAAAAATTTGAAAAGGACCCCTTTGGAAAAGTTGCAAGTACCTTCTAGAAAAATTGAATTTCCCTTCAGAAAAGTTACAAATGACCCCTTCACAAATGTTGTGCCTTTTTGAGAAAATTATTCTAGATAAAATGTCTAAAATAATTCCTTTGAAAAAGATTGAAGTGGACCATTTCCTGAAAGAAAGATACCATTCAAAAAAATTGTTTCAAAAAAAATGTTTGAAACAATTTATAACACTTAAAAAAAACCCAAAGAAAAAACCTCTAAAAGAATGAACACTTAGTCAAAAAATAAAAGACCTAAAAGGATTACTATGTAAATCTTAGAAAAATACCAAAACAAAATTTTTTAAAGAATTAGACTTTTACATTTTGTTATGGGCTTGTATAGAACACTTCTTCTAAATGAAACCTACATACTAGACCTAACCAAAGGTATAGACTTAGAAAATTAAGTTTTCAAATAGGGGTGATCAATTTTGGCTTGAAGGAAAAAATTTGGTCAATAAATTAGTGAATCATAGGGGGATTATGCTTGCTATACTGACCAGACCAGTATCTAAATTAATCTATTAGGCATGAAGTCATCTAAGGACACTCAAACAAGGAAACATTAGCCATGACTCAAAATCTTTAACAACACACTAGACTATAAGGAAAACCCATACTACAAGACATAACACATAGCAACAACAAAACAAACAAGACACAAAGCAAAGCAAGACATAAGACAACTCACACATGTGTGTAAGCACTTAGGGAACATAATAAATTAGGAAACTATGTACAAAGGAAAAGGATAATCTTAGTAACAGTGCTTTAGATATATCCCATTGACTAGGATATACAACTCCTCTCCATCCAACCTTGAGAGTTGGAAAGCATTGTGTTGTTTTCACTGTATGATCACATATGGGCCACTCTACAAAGCATCAAAATTTATGTGTCTTCCAGGTTTGGCCCTTACTTCATTATATTTTAGGACAATGTCTCCTTCTTTGAAGATCTTTGGCATGGGTTTCTTGTCAAAATAATTCTTTATTTGCTCTTGGTGAGTTGTCATGGTGTGTATAGCTTGATTTCTTGTCTCTTTAAGCTCCATCAACTAGCATAACCTAGCTTCCATGCTATTATTCTCCATTAATTACAGCTGATAGGTAAGATCTAAAGTTTGTAACTCAAGTGAGATATAAATTTTAACTTCCCTTCCATAGACAAGTGTATATGGTGAATTCTAAATTTCTCTCTTTGGGGTAATCATATCATCCCAAAGTGTTATCTTCAACTTGGTGTGCCAAGTCCTTTGATTTTCCTCCATTATTCTCTTTATGATCTTGATTAGATTCTTTTTTGAGGAATTAGCTAATCCATTCCCTTGGGGGTAATAGTTAGAGGAGGCACTAAGATATATGTCATGCTTCAAATCCCATTCACTTGTTCTTACTCCTAGGAAGGCTAAAGCATTATCTGAAATGATTATTGAAGGAACTCCAAACCTAGTTACTATACCTTCATAAAATTCAATGACTAAGTTTTAATTTTCCTCCTTAAGAGTTATATGCTCCACCCATCTTGTAAAATAATCAAAGGCTATCAACACCCACTTATGACCAACACTAGAATGTGGATTGATTAGGCCTATGAAATCCAAACCCATTACATGAAGGATTTATCAACTTGGATTGGATGAAGAGGTAAGGTATCTATCTTCTATTTTCAATTAAAAAACACACTTTTATAATTTCCTTACCCACTCATGGGTGTCCTTGAAAAAATGAGGCCAAAAGTATCCATCCCTTATTATCTTAGCAATTACGGTTCTAGAAGCAAAGTGACCACCAAATGGTCTATCATGCAACTTAAATATTACCTTAGCAATCTAATCTGAATCAATACACCTCAAAAATACACCTAAAAATTCTATTTTTTATAACACTTAATCAATGAGTACATAAGGAATGGATTATAGCCTAAAGTACCTTCTCTTATCCCTATTAAGGCCTTGTGGACACTAACTAGTTTGAAGGAAGTGGATCATGTCCTATGTACAATTTATCATAGATAAAGGTGAAGCTATCATAGAGTCATCTTAAAGTACCAAAACAAATTCTTTTTGCTCTTTCAAGTCTAAAGTGAGATGCTCACACAATCCTATTCCTTTCACTAACTTGGTAGTTTTGATCTCCACATAATATTATAGCACCCTTGTGATCCATCCTACCCTCTTTTCATTCAAATATCTATTCAATAAAAAGTATGTTACACTAGGATGAGGCACAAAATTTGAATCTTGTTGTTAGACAACATATGCCTAAACCTCTTTAAACTCCTTATAACTTAAAGCACTTATTTCTTAAGATATTTGTACCTTATCTCATAGCCTTTTAAAACTTGAGTAAAGAAGGAAATAGGTTATTAAAAAAAATCATCATTAGCTTAAGTAAGCATGGTAGAGATTGCCTCTTCATTCCCAAAAATATACAAGTTGAAATCTTTGGAGAAGTTTGGATTTACAAGGGTAGGAGCTTGGGAAATGGCTTACTTGATCTCTTCAAAACTTTATTTCCTCCTTCTTATCCAAGTGAACACCTCATCCTTCCTTAGAATGGAGGTCAAGGGCTTGAATAGGTTATAAAAATCAAGAATAAACCTCCTAATAAAATTTATCTTATCAAATAAGATTTTTAGACCTTTCTTATGCTTAGGCAAAGACAATGCCAAGATGGTACTTACCCTTTTAGGATCAATAGATATACCTTTCTTAGAAATAATGTGGCTTGAGAGTTTTACTTCATGAACCAAAAAAACACAATTATTTTGGTTTAGAGAGATCCCAAACTCTCTACACCTCTCAAAAATCTGCCTTAAGTGATTCAAATGGTCATTTACATCCTTGGAGAAAATTGTCACATCATCAAGATAAACCAATAAAATATCATTGATTATTTCTTTGAAATCCATATAAATTGAAAATTTTAAGGTATCTCCATCATTTTAAAATTTAAATGGACTCTTCTTATATTCATATGTGCCCCATTTAGTGGGGAAGGATATCTTATATTTGTCACTTTCATTTACCAAAATCTGATTATACCCAGAATACCCATCAAGGAGAGAAAACCTTTCACTACCAACCACAACTTATAAGATTTGTTCCATTGAATGGAGTGGGTAATTATATTTTAAATAAACTATATTCAAGTCCATAAAATCAAAACATAAAATTATCCCTCCATTATTTTTCCTAATAGGAACTAAGTTTGCCAACCAAGATGAATGCTTAATGGGAAAGATGATTTTGGACTCAATTAGTTTGGTGAGTTATTTCCTCATGAGAGGCTAAATATTTGGATTTATTTTCATTTTCCATTTCTTAATTTTCATATCATTCTCATCTAACTCTATATTATTCTGAGATATATTCAGATCAAAACCTTTTAAATCAATATACTCCCATACAAAGACATCATAAAATTCTTTGAATAACTCAATGAAAGCATGTTTCTCTTCAATAGTACATACTTTCTTGAGTCCAAGAAATTTACCTTTAAAAATTTGAACATTATCATAGTTTTCCTTCTTGGTAGATATGCTTACCTTCTCTTTCTTCAATTGGTTATCATCATTGAATATTCTCTTAAGAGTGACTAGGCCTTTAGGAAGCTTGCTAGACTTCAATTACATAATCTACCCTCTATATTATTAAGATAGTTTAGAATGAATCTTGAAATAAGACTTAGATTATTCCTATATACAAAGTGTTATTTTATGGTCACTATCAAACACTTACCAATTAGTAACATTATATGGTATGGAGGGCCTTACAATCACTTTTATATGAGGTTTGTTCTTGTCTTCTTTTATCCCTTTTAGAACATCAAACTGAGCTCCTATTTCTATCAACCTATTAGCATGCTTATTATATTATCTTGAGATATAATTAATGTTTAAGGCTTTGAAATCCTCTAAAAAATCCCACACTCTATGCTTATAAGACTTAAGCAAAGATTTTTTTGTCAAATTCTACCCTTTAACCTAATTCACAATAAGCTCACTATCACCAAACACTTGTAATATTTTGACAACTCTTTTCCTAGCCCATTCAAGACCATGAATAAGGGATTCATATTTTCATACATTATAGGTGAAATATAATTGAAATTATAAGGTTGAAAAACACCTTTCCTTTGAAGGTGAAACCAACATTTCTCCACCACCAGCCCCAATATTGCTTATAGACCCATCAAAGAAGAGCTACCACAAGCCATTCACATCCTCACTTGAATTCATCAAATTAGGCATGAAAAATTAATTCTCATGCATATAATAGACTCTAATACCATATTATTCAATAAACTTGTAAGGATCATGCTCATAGTTGTCATCTCCCCACTCATCTAGGAACAAATAAGAAACTCCCTCAAGGGAAGATGAAGAAGATTGGTCAATATGAAGTTCTTATTCATCAATGATAACATAATTAAAATTTTACACCTTAGGTGAGTAAGTTTCCAAGTGGAATAAATGGATAGGTTCTGACTCAATCTTCACTTTAGTGTCATACTTTGTCTTAAACACCATGTAGGACCAATTAGCTACCAAATATCCACCTATCTTGGATGTGAAATCTCTTGATAAGCAAAAAGAAAAATAGGGAGGAAATTTTTCCACCAAAACATCATGAGGAATTTATAAGGTATGAAACTCATGAAGGATCAAATTTAAACCTTTAACTATCCCCAAATTCTTGGTTAGTGATCCATATAATAACAAAACTCCTTTAGTCATTGGCTCATACTTGAGGCCTAGCTTATATGTTATACATTTGGGCATAAATGATTGTGATTTATCCACTATATATGATGTAATTATGAACCAATAAATCACAAATGATTATAGATAGGTAAAAAGGAGGATTATTCTCATCTTTATTCACTTGACCATCTATAGATTGAGTTCCATTGACCAAAACCACATTGTCATTTCTAGATGGGCCAACTTGTTTACCTAATCCATGTAATTCCTTTTGGAGTATATATTTATACCTTGATAATGTTATATAATAAAAAAATTATATGTTCATATGAATATTATTCATCTATTCCACCACATTTATTGAAGGATTACTCACCTTGGGGTTTTCTTTATAAACATTGGCACCTTGTGATGTAGCTTGTGAAGGTAGAGTTGTAGAAGCTAGCCTAAAATTTGGAATCCTCTAATTTTATTATATTTTAGGATATATATTAGACCCAATTACCTTATTATATGATTTAGGTATCACAAAATGTCCTTTATTATCTCCTTTAGCTTCATCAACAACCCTCTTTTTGGACCTAGTATTAGAGGCAACACTAGTATTCTGATTGCTTCTATTTACCAAATAATTAATGGCACAAAACTCACCCTCAAAATTATTTGTGAGGGTATAATAAGTTTTATTTTATAAATTTTCCACCCCTCCTTTTATATATCCTTCAAAATTTTAAACTTGGAAAGATTGACTATCTTGCATTACCATGTCTTGATTATGCATCTCATTTGAACAAGCAACATGCTCTTGACCATGTTCGAAAGATAGATAGTTGGGTTATTATTGGACCAAGTTGTTTTGAGTGGGGAAAAGGTATTTGGATTATTATTTAGAACTATTATTGTAACTTTGGATTATTATTTAGAATTATTATTGTAACTTTTATAAGTCTTGACATTGATTTGGCCTTGTCCTTATGCATTATTTTGGAAAGGAGGTCTACTTGTTTTCCCAAATTGATTGTATTTTTGATATGGCCTATAACTGTGAGCTTGTTATATTTTGAAGGAAAATAAATCATTTTTAAAACTTTGAAGCAAGATTTTAAATTCATGGATTTAATTTAAAGGAGAAATGTTAGGCCTTTCTATATTAGGCAAAGTGGGTAAAGTGGGCAATGTACCTTGACTAGGAAAATGCAAATTAAGTAATATTGCCATTAGAGGCCTAGGAGATATATTTACTACTTGGAAAATATAATTATCAATAATAATGGATATTTCATAGGCTTCATGAAATGTGTTTTAACCCATATATTGAATCATCATGGTAATGTCACTATTCAATGCTTTTAGGTAGTACAAAAATGCATAGTTTGGAGTAGGTCTCACAAGAGCTAGGATCCTATCCCATGTTTTTTGAAATATAGTATTAAAATACTACATAAACTCATGTGGTTCCCTCTTGATTGTGGTGAATTACTTATCTATAGATATGTGATCACTCTTTTCCCCATACTTATTAGTAAATAGATCCCCCAACTCATCCCATGAGCCAATAGAATTCGTGGGGAGAGTCCCATACCTATCTAAAACTTTTCCTTTGAAAGACAAGGCCAACAACCTAATATCTACATTTTCTTGGTTGATGTTGTGAATATTAAAAAAGTTTTCTATATTCATAATGTGATCAATGGTAGTAATAGGACCATCCCCACTAAAATATGGTACACTTCTGAGGGTTGATCTTAGAATTTAATCATATTAGGCAAGGTTCAAGGGAGATGCCCTAGTGAAAGGCACAAAAGTTTGTCTTCTATCCATATTGGAATGATCACTATAGATATTAGGAATGGAATGTAACACAAAATTAGAATATTTAAACACAAAATATCTTTTATAAGGATGAGTGTTTACAAACCTAAGCCTTTTGGTGAAATATGGAGGTATTTGCACAAACTCAAAAGGTGTCCCTTTAGCAGTAGATCTAGTTGTCACCTTTAACATGGAAAATAAGACTGATCATCAACCAAATACTTGAATTATTTAATGGAGTCAAAATGTATTTAATGTAGATGATTTTTTCATCTTTAACTATGCCAATACCAACACCAACCTTGAAAAATATTGTAGGACCTGGAGATTCCACCTGGCATGACAAAAACTATTTACACTTAGATTCGCACCCTTGAGGAGATGCCTAAATATCCTCATCCAAATGGCACCATGGAGACATTTATATTGTTGTGGGTGAAAATATTGAGAAATGAATCTCTAGATAAGGGGATATGTCCCCTTGATCATCTTTAAAGCTCTCTCTAACCTATCAATTATGTATGAAAAGGGTTAAGGAAAAAAACTAAGAAAACAAAAAAGGGTGATGCACCAATATTTATATCCTTTTATATAACTAAAAATATGCTACTTAAATACCAACACAACTTTTTTCACATACAACCCACAACTTCTTATGTGTTATCACATTAGTCTTTCACATGTTAGATTCAAGATGGCATTCAACATCTAGGAGAGCAATGGATGACTCCAAGAAGGAATACAGTCATAGACTACTTCTAAAATGTCTATACACGTAGAAAAGAATACTAACAAGGACTTTTAATGACACTCTTTCTCCATATTGGTATAACATCAAGATACAAGCTAAAAAATACAATCTTTCATTAGACTAGACCAACAAGATTCAAGTCATCACTCAATAGTACATGTGAGTGGAAAAATAACTTGTATTATTTATTTATGAGTCTTTCAAGTACAAATCTAGCTAGAGTTTTCATAATAACTAGTGGAGGATCTTAAAATGAGATAAGATAATGTATATTTATATCTTTGAGAGGTGAAGTGAGCAAAGGAATTCCAAGGGTCACTTGGAGATGTGTCATCTGGAGAGAAATAGTTTCATTTGCATGTGGAAGAGAGGTGGGTGAGTTATGCCATGTCATCAATGAATTAGTTACAAATGAATAAGTTATAGCTAAACCAAATACCTCAATTAAAACTAAATAAACTATAGTTAAATAAGTTACAATTGAACCAAATTCCTTAGTTACAATTTCCATTTGTTACCTTTATAATCACCATTAGGTTCCCATCGAGCCTTTTGACACCAATGACTATTTTTCATAGTTTGAAATTGACTTTTTGTGAGCCATAATCCTTTGGGCATCTTCTTTATACATTTTTTTCCTTTATACTTATTATCTTCTTGTTTCCCTTATACAATCTTTCTATAAAAAATTCCTTGGACTTCTTTCTCCCCTGGTTACTTTGTTTTGGCATTTTTCTCCTGCAGACTTTTTGTTTCGGCATTTTCTCCTGAGAGAATTCATTCATCTCTTTTTTTGACATTAATTTCTTTGGGATATCAAATGACCTTTTGGATTTAGAAAATGGACTATTTGGTTCTTTGAAATGTTCCTTCAGGTTTATTTGAAGTGGACCTTCAAGAATCTAAAATGACCCTTTGACAATTTGAAAAGGACCCCTTCAAAAAAATTGTAAGTTCCTTTTATAAAAACTGAAGTGCCCTTTAAAAAAGTTTTTCAAACAAAATGTCCAAAAAAATTCCTTCAAAAAATTTGAAAATTTACCTTCAAATTTTTTGAAAAAGACCCCTTCATAAAAATTGCAAGTGCCCTTCAAAAAAGTTGTAAATGAACCCTTCAAAAAAGTTACACCTTTTTAGGAAAATTGTTTCAAAAAAAATGTCTGAAATAATTCCTTTGAAAAATATTAAAGTGCACCATTTCCTAAAATAAATATATCCTTCAAAAAAATTATTTCAGACAAAATGTCCAAAATAATTCTTGACACTTAAACAAAAAACCCGAAGACAAAACCTCTTAAAGAATGAACACTTAGTCAAAAAACAAAAGACTCAAAAGGACTACTATGCAAAGGCTTAGTAAAAGACCAAAACCAATTTTTTTGAAATAATTAGACTTATACATTTGTTGTGGGCTTGTATAGAACACTTATTTTGAATGAAACCTAAATACTAGACCTAGTTAAAGGTATAGACTTAGACAATTAAGTTTTCAAATAGAGGTGCCCAATTTTGGCTTGAAGGTCAAAATTTGGTCAATAATTACATTAAAAGAACAAATAAAAATTCATATATTTTGGGTGCATGATATAAATTCATGTAAAAGTTTCAAATAAATCTTAAAAAATTACATCTATATTTAGTTACAATTTTTTTAATTATCACAATGAAAGAATGATATATATTCATGCACACTATATTATTTTTCAAATTCAGGTGTCATGATACATATTCATACCATATTTTCAATACTAATTTCTAACTATGATCATGGTAGGATCATGTATGTTATCTATTATATTATATTCATGCTTTCATGAACCATGTAACAAGGTGAAAATTTAATGTATAAGCCATCTTTAATGGTTAGTTTAGTTAAATTTAAAAATCCATAGCTTGGAGTTTAGTTCCCTCTACTATTATTGCCTACAAATCCATTGTGGACTCCCTACTAATCAAGCCCCAATTTTCAATTGAACATTAATAGATTTTTTCTAATTGATTAATGGTTTCTATTTTGTATTCATGTTCAATTCAAAATTAGGGCTTGATCACCCTAAATTCATAATTAGTTTAGATAATGAACCAAAATCTCTCTTAGTGTTTCATGGGAAACACTAATTCTATAATGCTTCAAGTAAGCACTATCTTTAAGAAAAGTTACAGTAGAAACATGGGTTTCACACATACATGTGTACTCCTTGTTATTTTCAATCTTTTCAAATTCAAGTTACATTTCAATTTTCAACTTCACATATAGGAATTAACTAATTTTATGTCATTGTATAATTTTCCATGGAATACCTTACATGATTGGATATTTATCCTAAAGGCAAAGCATATTTTACACACTTAGGTACATATTTTATTTTACTCTAATAATTTAATTTTTAGACTAAAATGGGGTAAATGTAGTCACTCACTTTTGGTCATGCATACTTGATAATGTTTGGCCCACTTTCATTTTAATTAACTTGGACACTTAGTTTGGACCTATTTACCTCACTCTATCCTAAGCACATATACATACCTAATTAATTTTAAGTTAATATCTTAATCTTATATAAATATTCTAAATTTCCAAAACCTCCACTAAGCATCTATAGGGACATCCTAGATTTCAATTGTCACATGTTTCCCTTCAAGATAGGATTCACTAATAGGGGTCAATATTGGTAATAATTTTTAACCCCTATGTGTTAATCCTTAATTTCACCCTTTTGTAATGGTTAGTTTTAAATTCCAAAGCATCCCTTATAGGTTATTTCATATTTTAGGATGGATAGCATGAGGTTTTCTCTTTTTAGATTGGTATAAATACACACCTAAGTCACCTATTATATCACTTCATAATTTAAGTATTGAGGCACACTTACACTATTTAAAATTGAATAAAGCTTACCTATTATTTCCAAATTTGATTCTAATCATTCGAATAAGCGCCTATCAAACTCAAGATCCCATTTTATATAATTCAAGTAAAAAATATCATGTATTGAATCCATATTTATATGAATTCATGTAGTAAATGGAGCATAATTTCATAAATCACTCTAATTGGGAGAACTACATGGGCTTCATTTCTATCTTCAGATTATTATATACATAGGTAGTAATTAGTCATCACAAGGGTGATTAGGGTTAATTTAGCCCATTAAAATTACCCATTTTCTATTTTTAGGTACTTAATATTTTTTAAAACCTATTAGGGTTTCAAATTTGAATGAGTTATTTTTAGGTCAGTTTTGCTCATCTAAAGGTCAATTTTCCATGCACATGGATGTTTTAAGAAACCATACATTATTTCACCTTGATTTCCATATATTTTAATAAAGGAAAAAATTTACCATTAGAGATGGTAGTTACATTTAAATGTCTCCATTTTGATGATCCTAACCCTAATTAGTTATATTTTTAGTACATATGGTACTTGCATAATCAATATAATATTATCAATTTTAGCCATTGTTTAGTTTCACATAGTTATATCACAAACTACAAATAGATAAGTATTTTATATTATTCATGGTTAATCTTTTTTCATTCAATATTAATTTTTAAATTTTGGTTTTTATTTTATTATGGTTTTCACAATATTTTTAAATCATTTGATATATTTATATTCAATTTATCTTAATTATGGTTAATTCACCTATTAATTCCAAATTATGATAAAACACATGTGATACATAACTTCCTTATATCTCTTCTATTTTTAATAAATCATGATGGAATAAATAAAGTATCTCCTATGAGAAATTATATTTACCTCCTAAGTATATAATAGACCAACACCTTTCATTATACATTCAAGTAAAAACTCATAATAAGGCGATCAAATGACTATTGGTTTATAATGGATTAAGATAAATTATTTTAAATATATGTTTCCTCAAATTATTAGTTATAGACAATACTGATATCATTAATTATGATACAAAAATTTAAGGATTTGATAATATCCCAAGGAAAGTATTAGGACAAATTACATTTCTTATCACAATGCATCTTAGAATAGTGGTTAAATTTTGGTAAAATATTCATAATTATCTCCATTACAACATACTATTGGGAAAACCATGGATTCATAAAATCTAATAATTACCATCTACTCTTCATGAATGTTTAAAATTTAGTTATCAAGGATACATTTATTTATTCCCATTAGAAAAATAAACATTTAAGTATTATGAAACAATGTAACATGAGGATCACTACATTCCTCATATAAAGCCACATGCTTATAAATAAATAAAAATCAATCCACCATATTTATCTTCTACTACAATGGCATCATCATCAATCTAAGTCACTATAGATTGGGGCTTAATTTTTTTAAAAAAATAGGATATACAGGGGTGAGGATTAGGAACACATGCACAAGGCATTATTAACCCCATTAAAGTAGTCCAAATGAAAGTTCAACAAGGACTTGGTTAGTTATATGAATCAATAAACTCAAATGAAGAATCATCTACACCACTCACTATTTATACAAATTTCCTCAAAGCATATCTTGATCTAACATATGAGGCTCATAATATATCTACATTATAGTTGGTATACATAAAAATGATAGGAAATACAACTTTACTATAACATTTGACATTTGATGAATTAAATAATGATGAAGCTATTTTCAAATATTTTTTGGTTTATATGAGAATAACCCTCGCTTATATGATAAAAATATATTTCCTCATACTACTAATTCTCATGATTATTATGGAGATATTGATTGATATGATATACTATCCCTACAACACACTGTTGAGGATAGATCAACTTTACTTAATAAATAAATAGTGGAATTCAATTTTTGAATAGATAATGACCCACATCTAGTGTTCTTAGTAGCCATGTTACAAAATAAAGAAGATATAGATCTCAAATAATTTTTTAAATATTATCCTAAATTATTCACTCAGTCTTATTTAGATATACAAGAATAGATCTTGTAATAGCAATGAACAATATATAATTATATCTAGATGCATAACCTATCAAATAAAAAAATAGAAAGATGCATCTTAAACATGCATTATTGGTTAATAAATAAATTCAAAGGTTATAATATGAAATATTTATTCAATATGCTAAATATCCTAAATGGTATTTGTTTAACCCTTTTTGTAAATAATTTTAAAGAGAATGTCCTACTCAACTAAGGAATAAACTATTTTATAATAAGGCAAATTGAATAATTCAAACTCATAATATATTATGATATAGTGTTGAATTATGGAAATATTTTAAATATAGAAAGTACAATGAATAAAAATAATTTGATTACTTAAATAAGAATAAGAAATAATACCTAGATTATTTAATGATGCCTAGGTAGACCTAGGAAGTGCAAGTGTAGAAATAATTAGGTTGATTCTTAGTTGTGATTCATCAATTTATGGAAATTAGCTCTGTATCATCCTAGACACTACCATCAAAATAGGGACACTAAAATCAACACTTATATACATAAATAGACACTTATATTATGTATGGAATATATGTCATTTTATATAAATTCCATTTACACATATTAGGATTCATTACCACCTTACAGATTGTCTGTTTGGATCATGCACACAAGTTCTTGACATCAGTGTGTAACTCAAAACCCTATGTCCTATAACTATGGCATGCCACCTTGAAAAATAGGGTTTAGTAGGATCAAGTAAAGTCAAGGTGAACTCAAAGGCCCCTATATTAGTGAGTATTATCCACATAACCAATACTTTAAAGAAGAGCTCAAAATAATGTAGTTTCTCCCCTTATGTTGACTTGTGTGTGAACAAGTATGCAATATACTATATGTGAGTGCCTATATTGATCTAGCTTATAACTTGACAAATAATGATCATGGATTTATCTTTTAATGACTCAGACTTATAAGAATACTATTCCTGTGAATAATTTATGAAATAATAGAGTGTTATAACTCAATTATGTGAATGATTAAGTTATCTTTATAGGTGCTTGCTTGGTCAATTTCTAGATATGTAATGAGTGGGATTTATTTTGTATGTATACCTTGAATTTTTAAATTGAAAATTATGATGATTGATATACATATAAATATTTTAAAATTTAAGTGTTTTTGAGGTATGAAAAACAACGTGAAATTTGAGATACTATCATCAAAACTAATGTCTTAACTTGGATGGTAGTCTCCAGGAGGATAGAGACTTGTTTAATATATATCTAACATTGTAATATATATATATATATATATATATATATATATATATATCAAATTTTAATAATATTGTGGGATATGCGTGATCTTGGTAATTAGAATATTCGGGTAAGACTATAAAATAATAATTTATTTATAGTGAGATGGTGAACATGAGCCTTTTGGAAGTGGAAAAGGTCTTGAACTAAATGGTTGAGTAATGAGTGATATTTGTTAAGTGTACAAGACTAGTTTATCACATAAAAAATATAATTTTTATATGCATTTACCCCACCCCTCCCCATTTAATCTAGTAATACATAAGGATGAAATTAATAGGTTAAACGAAAATAAATGTGCACCTTGGTGTGTAAAACACACCTTGTTTTGACTTGAAACCTATTTGAATTTTTTTTATGTAATAGATGAAAAAATATCATGTTAAAATGTAATTATTGTATATAATCTAAAAAATTAATAATTAAAATACTTGAAATAAAAGAGAGCAAGGAAGGAGTATAATTGTGTGTCAATGCAACCATATTTCCCCATTGTAATTTTTATTTTATAATGATGATTCTTAGTTGAATAATTGGAGAGAAGTTAAAAAATGAACCTTGGAGATGTGAAGAGGATAATTAGAGGGTGATCATGCCCCCAATATTGTTCAAATTTTGAATTGTGTCAAAGCCATCAATGTTAGTAGAGGTTCACTAATTATAGGGATAATTTGCATAATTAATAACAAAAAGGAATAGGTGTCAGTAATTCAAACTAAATGAATCCATTAGAGACTAATTCAATCTCATTATATGAATTCATGCATAATTAATGTATACATAAAGCTGGTATAAACTATATGAATAAAAAATTAAAACATCCATAATACTCACTGTGCATAAATCATAAGTAAAAGATATATATGAAATCCATTTAGAACATTGTATTAATCTCTATCACATATGGAGCCATTTTCCATTACAAATGGGTGTTATTTATAATATTTTATGAATCATTGTCTCTTAATCTTCTAACCTTTTACTATGTTGAAAATAAATGACTTTTTACATTCTAAGATCAAATAATATTCTATCAAAGGTCAAATACATAAAAAAATATATTAAAATAAATAAGATAGATCAATTCACACACGTGTTTTTCATAATATATATTATTATTTTAGTCATATCTATTCTTCATCCAACACTTTCCAAGACTTAATTTGTTATCTTGTCTCGAGACAAGGTCACAAAAAAATACTTTGATCTGAAGCTAAAGGAATGAACTAGAAACAAGAGTCATGGTTATCTCTCTTAGTTCAATTTACCAATTTCACAATTTGTAAATTACTTATCCACACTTTCAAGTTTTTAACTGACATACTAGCCTACCTCTATTTTGTGTTTTCAATAGACTAGCATAACCAAGTGGCTTTCATTTATAGGTTTTCAACCATCTGGGCCTCACTCCTAATATTTAAGGCTATCCTATAATTTTTTTTCAAAACTTGTGAAAACTAAAAAATTGGAGTGCACAATACCCATTGGGTGGATGGTGTAATTATTTGAATTGGTTACATAGTAGGTTGTTGTTGTGATGGTTCTATTTATGTTGTGGATGAATGAGTTGGTTGCATAAAATATGTTGTTGGGAGTTTTTGATTTTGGGTGTCTAATTTTGGATTTGTGGCTATCTTCTCCTATTGTAGGATGTATTTGAGTTTATGTGGTGGAAGTAATTGAGGCTCATCCATAAGTTGAGTAATGAAAGATTAAATCTATGAAAGATATTTCTTAAGTATTTTCTAGTCCATTAGCACTTCTCACACCATAGTAAGAATTGTATATAGTGGGATCTAAATTACCATCAAACTATACATATATTCATATTATATGATAATAAAAATTTATTTATCATTGGATACTTTGAGCTATATATCCAAAACCAACTCATCTAATCAGTCTACATGGCTTTGACCTTGTAAGCTATAAAATGTAGTTCATATAGTCTCATTGTGCCAAACTTAAAGTTTTTATATGGTAGCATCCCTCAAATCCATAAATTTATTTAGGGATTATAATTCTCATCACATTATAAGTATCCATTTGATCATCCATTATAAATTTGGATTTATCTACTAATGTTAACTTATGTTGAGTGGTAGCCAATGAATTATTAAGGCATTACCTCCAATTCAAAATCCATTATTCTATCTACTTTACTTATTACCTAGTGGTATCTAAAACCTGATCATATTCCTCAATCAATTCATAAATTTCTTGTATCTTTGATTTAATATTATTCCCCTATGCTCTTAGTGCTTATAGTTACTACATAACCATCCAGTCCTTTATGAGTTGATTTAATAAAGTTATGATTTGTTTTTATTTAGACATCACTTTGTCACCTATGAATTGTGTAACTAGTGTTTGGAAGTTATTATTAATTATCTGGCACCAAATTTTAATTTATCAACTCAATTATTCATTGTCTCCTTATAGATAGAAGTATTATTTTTCCAAAGTTGAAGCCTTTCATGAAATTAACTCTTGAAATGTAGATATACCCTTAATCTTCATGGTCATCAGTAACTTGGTAACATCCAGAGATGTTTCAATTATAGTGGTAGCAAGTATCATGGATGTGGTTAGAATGATTAAAGGATATAGTGTGAATTGGGTGAAAGGAAGAGAGAAAGTGTGTTGCTAGGTGGATGATGTAGGAACATCCCACAACCACTTCTAGTGATTTAAGGTTCATCGATGAAGCCTCTTCTTGTGTAACTTATTATGTCACCATTTTGTATTATTATACATTCTCTACTTCTTCCTAGGATTTATCCTCTTTTTATTTTTTATCTTGAGCCTTATATTTAGCCTTAGACTTAACATCTACCTTGACTTGTAATTTATCTTTTGCCTCAACCTTAGCCTTAGCCTTAGATTCAACTTCAACTTTGGTTTTGGCTTCCACTTTAACCTTAGCTTTAGCTTTTACATCTACTTGGCCTTGGCCTCAACTTCAGGATTGTCTTTATCTTTGGATAGTTTTTCTTTGGATGCATAATTTAATAGTTCATCTTTGGTGAATTATTCTTCTTCGGCATTTTTCTCCACTTGATCCTTTGCTTATGATACTACTTCCTCCTAATTTTGTTGTGTTTCCTATGCTTCTTGATTCTTATGCACTACTTATTATTTCTCCTTTTCCTTCACCTTTGATTCTTTATCTAATTTATTGTGAGCCTCTAATTCCTTAGCTTACTTATTTTTAGCCTCTTCTTCTTCTTTCAATTGCATATTTATAGCCTCTACTTCTTTGGCTTGCTTCTCGTGTTCTTCTTGAATAGCTTGTTATTGACATTATCCTTCTGACATAATTACATGTTTCTTGCATTATTATTCCTTTACCACTACCTTCATCCTTGTTTATTTCTTATTTTTATCTTCCTTTTATTTTTTATATTTAAACTTAATTTGATCCTCCTCTATATCCTTTGGTTCATGCATAGCTTCTATTGGCTCCATCTATGGCAAGTTAGTCTCTTTTAGTTATTCCATAGCAATTGGTGAGTCTAGTATTGTCATTGATTGTGAATATTATGAAATGGATGATTTGAATACATTATTGTTCTACATGATTACCATATTTATATATGTAGGATGGGGAGTGAGGCTCATCTTTTACTTCTTCATATCCTAGCCTTGGCTATGTGACTGTGCTTCAAATTCTTTCTACACTTCCCTTTCTTTTATTGATTCTAAAAAAGATACCATTTTCTATTTTATTATGGTATATGGTATTGTTGAAGAATGGGTCCTTATTTTTCATTTCAAGACTAAAATGAAACTCTCTTATGTAGGTTTTTATTCTTATTGTGCAATAAAAGATCATGTAGTTATATCTCTTTAGAATATTTTGGCTACCAATTTTTGCCAAGATACTTCCTACCTTGTAGTGTCAACAATGATAGGAGGTTGAGTTAGTCAAACTAAAGGCGTTGCCTTACCTAATTACACACTTTAAATGTGTGCATGAATTTTTAGAAAAATAAATCCTTATCTTCTTTTTGCTCATAAAGATCATCATTGATGTTTTACAACATAGACTTCAATATTTTGTGCTCATCAATTCTTAACTATGGAAAGTTGTATTCAGCGATGATTTTTGGGACATTTGGATTATCTAACCATGACTTTATTAACAAGTTCCTCTTTTTTAGTAGTGGTAGTGAGTGTTACAATTAGCATACAGGATCTAATGAATCTAATAGAAAGCATGAATAAGAGATAAAATAGTAATAGTAATAAACATTAACTATATATTCAAGAAATAAAATGAATAAATAACTCAAATATGATGAATTACTCTAATAATTAAATATTGATCTAATGATGAATACATAAATAGACATTGCTTATATAGAGTAAGGCATGCAAGATCAAGATCAGGGAACTCACACATGTGTAGTTCAACTAATATCTGACTACATGAATAGTGGATTGTAACTCAACAATAAAAGGATAGGTGTCAAACTTATGTAAATTATCAACAAAAGTTGACTACTAGTTAAGCAATCTTATCCTATCTTACCTTGAATAGTGGAGTGCAACTCCAGAGTAACAAGATAGGTGTCTAAATTAACTACTAACTAAGCAACCTTATCCTATTTATTGAAACTTATTAATAAAATAATTAAAATAAGTAATTAGTTCATGAATCTAAATAATAAATACAAGTAAATGCAATAAAGAAAATAAATTCACAAACATTGATGCTCTTCATTCTAGTGCATTTTTCTTACCTTTGTCTGAATGTGAGGAAGTTATTATTGTTTGTGGTGGATCTTGTGTTTATGCTTGTGGTTTCCATTATGTTTTTTTAAACATGGGTTGTTTTCCTCTTGGAGTGATGGAACATATATTTTTTACCTACCTTGAAGCTAGATATTTATTCCTCTAAAATTTTACTTACACATCCAAAATTGTTATGAATAATGGCATTGAAGTCATAGTTAGTGTCAATAAATCATGTATTTTTATCTAGATGCCATTATGTAGCTTTTTAACTGATGCATGTTATCCTAGGTACTGCATGACATCTTATGGTATTCTAGGGTGAGACCTAATCAATTATAGAGCCTCAATCGACCATGCATTGAACTACCTCATTTGCTCATAGTATTTCCCTATTTTGGTCCACATAATGTTTGTGAATGTGGTAGTAGGATAAAAATTTGTAGTTGGGTTGACTGGTCCTTCTAGTGATTTCCACTACATGAAGCAAGAAGTAAGACTAATAAATAATATTAGAATTCTGGGGAGGTCCCTATGAGTATCTTCTCAATGTTGGTAGTTAACTCTAAGGCCAAAAACTCAGGCTAGTTGAAGTCTTTAGTTAGGTATTTCATGTGATGCACAATATATATATCCCATTTTGTTACTTTCTTAGAATGTTTTGTAATTTTCCAAAACCTTTTTGTAATGAATTAAACTATAATGCTCACCAAAGAATCATTTATTAAATCAATTGGTATTCAATTTCCTTCCCTTGTATACTTTTCCTTGGTGTTCAAATAAATTAGAGTGGTGGAGTTATAGGGGAGAAGGGATTTGTTGAGAACTGGGAGACTTGTTACTCATGCCATAGTCTGAGCATTAATCTAGATTATGATATCCTAGGATAAATTAATAGGACATTCACTATAACTACTCAAAAGAGTGAAAATTACCTCATATAGTTGTCTAAATATAGGTAGTTTCATCAATTGTTCTGCATCTGAGCCTCACATGCGATGTTGTAGAGATATGGATCCTACTTGTGCTACTTCTTATGGATCCTATGTGAATAAATTGGCTTTGGCTAAATAAATGAATTCAAATGGGCCTAGATCTTAGTGTTTGATTTGTCATATCCCTAATCCAATCCCTATTTCCTCTTTTTGTGCATCCAAGAGTGGAATTAACAATTAATCTCTCTTCATGGTTGTTGTGGTGGCCTTGGTTGAATACTTGTTTTGCTTGTTCCAGATTTGGTATGAAATATGTGCCCAAGGATATGTTTTTAAAGTAGATCAAAAATTTCACTTTCTATAAAAGTATGGAATGTATATTCATTATCCATTCCCTCTATTATATAGTTTTTGGAACTCAAATTTGTCTAGTAGCCTAGTTTAAATGTGTTGACTAGTTTCACATGAGTTATCCTCAAAAAATAATTTCACATAAATTTTATTTTCTATGGAATTGACTTGTTTGTGTCTAAAATATTTAATTCCTTTGTCAATACTTATATGATGTGATGTGATATAGTTTCATTCATCTCAATTATTATAAGACCTCACTTATATTTATACCACACAATACAATTAGAAAATATAAAATCTACTCAAGTGCCTTGTCATTAATAAGTTTGAATGATCCTTATCCATCCTTTCATCATACCTATCTTGTTAGTGCCATCTTCACAAAGTTATTTGATGAGCATGGTGTAGTTATTTCTAGTTATCTTTAAGATATCTTTATGACTCAATCATAGATTACAAATCTCACTCTTCCATCTATGTTTTGATGTGTTATGATCTAAATATCAAATTATAAAAACACTCTAATCATAACAAAACAAACAAAAACACAAAGCAACATTAAATAAAAACCCTAATTTTCATGTGGCTACTCATCACCCTATCTTTTCAGTAGTAATAATGATAAAGACTAATGATGTTAAGGCTTAATCCTATAGCCATTAACATTTCCTAGTAAAATGGCTCCATGTAGATATTTTAACACAATGGTGCATGTTGTGAGACATCATGAATAATGTAGGATCTCTTCTATCTAGTGCACAATTTTCCTAGGAATGCCTTAAACATGATATCATATAGTAGTACCACTTGTTTTAGATGAAGTTACTTAGATCATAAGTTGTGATCATGCCATGCCTTCTAGATTAACTTGTGGATCTATTATGTTTCTTGTGCTCTTTGTTAACATTCTTCCATTCTAACATAGTAAATTAATCATTGATTTATGGAATCTTGGTCACCTAGCCTCATAACCCTTGTAATGCATAGAGTCAAAATAATTTACTCCATATGCATTACTTCCTCAAGATCATAGATAAGATAAAAAGGAGTTAAACATGTGGCATGCTTATAATTTGTTATGTATTCCCAATAAATCATAAGAATGTGAAAATCCCAATCATACATTTACACATTACATATTTTCATTAATATTTTTCACAATATTTTGTTTAACACTTCAACTTGTCCATTTACTTGAGGTTGATAAGGCGTGATCTTATGGTATGAGATCATAAATTCCTTAGTAAATTTATTGATATTGTTATTGAGGAAATGAGTCCCTATATCACTAACTAGATTGACTAGTTATCTGAATCTTGTAATGATGTTTTCATATAAGATTTTGGTAACATGCTTCACACTATAACTTGGGGTTGTAACATCTTCCACCAATTTGGTGAAGTAATCTATTATAGTAAAAATTTATTTTTCATGACTTTATTTACTTGGGGGACTTATAGGTTTGAAAAATAAATTCCCCACTATCCAAATAGTTGTTCTAAAAGCATTGGGACCAAAGGCATCACATTATGTTGATTTGCCTTTCTCATTTACTAACACACATTGTAATTCTTGTCTACCCTATTCACATCTTGAAAAAAAAAATTATCACCAAAGACCACTCTATAAGATTTTAATTATAGTGGATTCACCTATGAAATTACCCCCTATAATTCATTTATGCGATTATTAAAGAATCTATGGTCGTTCATGATCTAATACTAATCTACACAACACATTATCTTTCCTAATCTTGTACAAAAATCCATGGATAAGACTATATGGGATAGTTTAGGTGACCATCCATTTTTTATCCCTTTCCATATAATGCACATGGAAAGTTCCTTGCTTCAAAAAGTTTTCAATGTCCTCCATATTATATGATATTGTAACAATCTTGAATAAGTGCACATGTAGGGACTCATCCTCTATTCCTTATAGTTCTTAAAAAAAAATTAGCCTACTCAAATAATCTAGTCTAACATTTTTTTAATTTAACTTCATGTTGATTTAGAAATAAAACTCTTGAAATGGAATGAGCCACATTTAGATCTATCCTCCTAACATTATCTTATTAACCAGGTACAATAATGCCTGATGGTTAGTAAAAATATCAAATGATGTGGCCAATATATTATCTAAAAACTTTTGAAATGTAAATACCATAGCTAAATCCTCTCTTTTTTAGTTGTATAGTTCTTCTCTACTACTGATAACTTCTTTCTAGAAAAATGTATGGGGTGATCTAACCCACCATCTCTTGGATATGATAATAGAACCCCTTTTAAAATACTAAAAACATCTACATGTATATGGAATGGCTTATTCCACTTAGGAAATAATAAAATAAGTGTGGTTACCAACATTTTTTTAAGATCAATAAATGTTACTTTGAATTATGAGGTCTATTCAAATTGTGTATCTTTGCACAATAGTTTTTCCATTGGCATAGATATGGATATGAATCCTTTGTTAAATTTTTGATATTACCTTGTATGACCCAAAAAGGTATGCACTTATATAGAGTTGGGTAGGGGTGGCATCCTTACTATTACAGTAATCTTAGCATGGTCCACCAAAATTCCATCACCACATACAACATGTCCTAGAATAATACCAAAAATGTGAAAAATAAGCACTTATTTAGATTTATAACAATGCATAGAGCTCAACACTATTATAAAATTAGTCATAGTTTTGGTAGATGCTCTTAAAATAGAGAAAAGATAGACTAGTCATCCAAATATGCTTCCAAAAAATCATGAATGAAGTCTTTAAATGTAGTTATTATGGCTCTAGAGAAAATTATGGGTGCATTCTTCAAATAAAAAGGCACTACCTTATATGTAAATGATCCTCATTCAATTTTTAAAGTTGTCTTAACTTGGCCCTCTTCTATGATAAAAATATGATGGTACTCACTAAATCCATATGTGAAGTAGTACACTTCATGACCTATGCCTAACTCAAGGACTTAATTAGTGAATGTTATTGGAAAAGGAGCATTTATGCAAGAAACATTAAGTTCATATTAATCTCCAAAAATCCATGTTTGCCTACACTTATTTTAATGTATCACTATGGGACTCACCCAATTTGTTTTTGCAACTGGATAAATGTTTCCAACTTCTTGCATGCGATCTAGTTTAGCCTTTAATTTTATTTTCATGTTGGGTTTTAGCATACATGAGTGATTTTTAATGGGTCAAGTGCACTCTTTCAACTCTATGTGAATCTCCCCCAAAGGATGTATCTACACCTTCTATTTCAGATAATTTTGTTGGGAAAACATCTTGATAGTATCATAGAAACTACAATGCCTCTAATATCTAATCTTACCCCTAGTAATCTCCCACAGTCTCAATATTAAGAACTAACTAATGTTTTATTCAATATTTTTAAGGGTTATTGATACACTTTTTCAATTCATTAGGTAGAGCCTCTCATCGATTGTGCTCTCCTTCCCATACTAGAATGTTTATATTGTATAGTTTATCCTTTTAAACTTGTTCTATGTTTTTGTCTAGTGTTGGTTTGGATTACCTTTTCATTTCAAATAATCCTTCTAAATCCATATCTCCATCACTATCATTGGATTCCATCAACTTGTCTATTATTATATTACAAGGCTTAATAAGATCTTGTTCTTATTGACTTTACTTGTAATTGTGAAGTGCTATATTCAAATCATGAGTTGATTCCTGTTGTGATGATGAACTTGTTGTAGCTCCAAAATATTATGCTCATCCATGACATATAAATATTTTAAGTTTATGTAATGCATTATGAACCAAATTATTATCATCCTTAAACATGAAATTTTGAATTAAATCTTGTTGTAATTATGCCTAATGTTTGGTTTGTTTCCTACACTCTTGATGCATGTACTATGTCATTAGTAGTGGTCCTAGTGTGTGGATAAAAATGTGTACCCAATACCTAAGCTCCACTCGTTACATATACCATATATCTATACATTGATGGCTGTGTCACTTTGGGCATTGGCCTTCACAGAATAATGGCCATTTAGATTTCATCATAGGTGATAACTAAAATTGTGCATGCAAAAACTCATATGTTTACTCCTAATGTATATTTGGATCTTTATGCACTACCCACCAATTCACAACAATGAATTTTAATGAATAGATAAGTGTATTGACTCTTTTATCCACCTCCAACACATGGTTTTATAACCTCAAGATGAATGGATTGAGGTACTCTTTTATAAATTATTAAGGTAACCAATGTTCAGTGGCAAACACCATGCACAAAGGTCTATCTCATGATCTCCCCTCACCCAGTTCAACATGTGAGTATCTAAATCACCACTTATGGAAGATGTTATTTCTTAAGGTAAAAATCCATATGGAGGAGGTTCAATATAATCATCATTGTTACACCTATATTATACAAGACATCCACCTCTGAACTAGTAGGATATCACACTGATGGATAGGTAAAACCTTTGAGTTAAAACTATGGTAATGGATTTTTTTTAGTACCAACTTTCAAGATATATAATTTATTGTTTGTTATTGATCCATTTGTTAGTTCAATAATTGATACTCAATAACTCACAGTGCATTCTTCTATGTATCTTTGCCAACTTTAAACCAACCATTATCACTGTAAGCATATGGTGGTTCTAATTCATTTAGATTATGTAAGGATTTGTTTCTACTTTATTTAAAGTTATGAAAACTATCTTGTCTCCTTAATGAGCCTCTAATTAGTTTTTTACTATGTTAATAGTAATTTAACCATAATAAACCCTTTTATTACCAATTAAGGTAGGGTAATGTATCTTAATAGTCTTCATGTCAATTAATTTAAAATAATCATGTATACTTAACTTGACCACTCTAATATCCACATCCTTGAGGTGACCAATTGTTTCTACCCACCCATAATCTATGAGGTTGAGGGTGATAGGACTGTAGCTTAAGTGTGGCCTACCAATAGCTTCCCATGTTGATCTTTGGATCATATTCATATTACTCCTGAAGTCAAATATTGTGTTAGTAATTTCATAACATGCAAGCTGAATATCCATGTATGAACCTACATTCTAAGGTTTCTTATTTTTCACATACCAAACAACCTTATCTATATATTATTAACCTTGTTTCACACACTCCAAAAAAATATGCAAGATGTTAGTAATATTATATGATATATCCTCATTATATAGTGTATTAATTAACTTCAATAAGCATTTCAAAGTAATTACAACTCCTTCATACTACATTATGCACATAATATATCTATACATCTATGCATCAATGACTATTGTATCTCCTTATAAAGCATTTTAGTGTTGTATATTTGTTAGATCTTAAGGTACTTGATAAATAAAAGTATTCTACACTATAAGGTTAGGATATGATCAAGATAAACTTTTATAATTACATAATCTACTATCATTTCCAAAAGTGGGAATCTTTGTTCTACATGTTTTTGTATGGTAACTACCTATATGGATGAATTCTCCTTAGGCTACACATTGAGTAGGTTCACATTGCACACTATCTTCTCCTTCCTTTGATTCTCTGTCACTCGATAATTGTATATTTGATGTTGGCATTCAATTATGCATTACTAATATTAGGTCTATCTTTTAGGATTGGTAGGGTATTTATTTGCATAGTGATTGTATTATCCACATAAATAAAATTATATAGGTGATTAGACTTATCAACTATCATTGTTATAGCCTCCTTGATATCATCCTTAGTATCCTCCCTTGTAGCCTCTTCTACATCCACCTCTATTTTGTTAGTATCCCCATCCTTGTGACTATTGTATCGTGTGTCCTCCTTATTAGTTATACTTTACATCATACCCACCATATTGGTTCTAAGGTAAACTTGGAATCTAATTAGATTGATGTTAATGTGTACTCAAATTATTCCAAGAAGATTGATACTAGTTTTTTATATAATATGGAATATAACCAACCATACATTAGGGTTGGTATTGTGGTGATGAATGTAACCAGTATGGACTCCCTTATGTCAAACTTTTCATGTCCACATATGAGCCCGGGATACCCTACTTTATAGTTGGTAACTGTTACATAGCAACTATAAAGACATTCTTCATAATATCTTATTTTATCTCTTATAGAGATATATAACTAATATCATCATGATTTGTTGATTTATAAGAGTTTTAGTACATACTCTATGATTTATGGATACATTATTTTAAAACATGGTACTTTGAAGTATCATACCCAACTACTCTACCAATTTCACAAAACTTTTTTTTGAGTTTCATAAGATCATTCCTATGGTGGCCTTCTTAACCATGTTATATACACCATAATCCTAAGTTAGGCTTATCATTATAGTGCATATCATCCATTATTATCATAAAACCATCTATTTTTGCTTCTACTTTGGAGCCCATTACTGGGAGGTCACAATAATCCTCAATTTTCTCTATTCTTAGAGTCACATATCGTAGTAGATTGAGAATCAATCTTAGTTAGGAACTAAGACTAAGAAAAATAAAATATAATTCTTAGTTGCATCCCTTATAAAAAACAATCATCCTTATCCTTATCTTATAGGATGAAATTAATTTTATTTGTGACATCATAAATTATGTGATCATAATCTCTAACCGATTATCCCAAATTTTGTAAAAAACCCTTTAGGTCTTGAATAGTTTGGATTGTCTATTTATTCACTTTAAAATCTAACACTAAAATATATTTAACATATGCAAGATTAAGAGTATTACACTCCTTTTATAAATGAACTATAAGGCTTGACTTGATAAATCTCTATGAGCTTGCATTATTTACAACATCAAATGTTACCCCTTTAACATTCCATTTCATATTTCAAGTTACCAAGTATTGCTCAAGATTTTTACCCTAATCATAGTTTATAAAATAAATAAACATTTCGATATTGAGTGACATATTTATCACACTTGAATTTTATAATACTATGTTCTTCATGCTAGTGAATGTAGGTGTATGTGCACTGGTGACTCTGACTATATGCATCTGTGTACTAGTGATTATGAATAAGTACTTTTATGAACTAGTATTTTTAGGTGTCATAAAAAATAATATCGACTCTTCTATCTTATTCTTATCTACTTATTTCATTATATTCACACTTAGATTACCAAACTTATCTATAAAATAGTTAAACTAACTTGTATCTACCTCTTCTTTTGTACTTATTATTCTTCTAAATGATAAATTGGGCTATGGGGATAAACACTCTTGAAGTGAATGATATCTATTTTTAAATTGTTCTAACTTTGAACTTGAACCTATGATAATTATACATTCTAAACTAATTTATTCCTAGGAATATTCCTTCCCAAGCCCAAGGAACATCCCTTTCATTAACTATGATATATTTCTATCTTCTAGTTGTTATTTTATTAACCTACCTTCTTCCTACTCTATGAGATTTATTTATACACTATTTTTACTTATTTATTCATCTTCATTGGGATCTTATACATACTCTACACATTCTTTTCTTCCACCACATTTCACAACCTTTTCCTTAACTTTTACATTTCTAACAACTTATCTACTCTACTCTTACTCATATTTATAGTTAATTATATATTACTCACGTTGATCCATATTCTCTATTATTTCAATTACATTTATAATCATAGAATTTTATTGTCACCCAGGATCTTCTCATCCTCCATATTATGGGTTCAAGTTAAATTTTTTCTACTTAGTTTTTCATCATTCAATTCTATCCCACATGCACCCCCATGGTGTCTAAAGTGACTACTCCATGTTGGTAGGAGTATGCACAATGGCCTTTTCCATAACCATCATTTTGATCACCATAGGTATTTTTAAAATAAACTTGCTATGGATTCCTTTGATAAATAGGTCTTGCATAGATTTAAAGGACAAATAACCTTAAACAACAAATTTTATGATATATCCATCAATTATAGTCTGGGTCTAGTAGTCCACAACATGGGTCCAATTAGTATCTAGATTTCACAGTCTATTTAGCTTTGCTTCCATATATAATATACACTCTATCATTTTTAGATATAAAATGTAAAACTCTAGTCTTTACAACCAAACAACTAGCAATATATTTAATTTACAACAAAATATTTCATAGATCTCTCTGTATATACACTCTTGAATTATCTCCTTAATAGTCACTTCACCTCTTCTCACTTCTTCCTCTGTAAAGTTTTACATTCTCTCATCCAACCATATTTTTAAGTCTCTCTATCTTGGCAACCATCTAAACATGTTGTAATAAGGTCCACACTCACTGAACCATTGTTAGTAGAGGCTCCTAGAAAACCCTAGAATACTCTAATTATAAGTATATCTTACCCAATTACTAATAAAAAGAAACTGTTGTTGGAAATTCAAATTGAATGATGCCATTAAATACTTATTCAAGCTCATTAAATGAAGACATGAAATATTAATGTATACATAAAAATTAGTATAAACTATATGAATAATAGATTAAAACATTCATAATGCTCACTATGGATAGATAGTTTTATATATATGTGTGTGTGTGTGTGTGTGTGTGTGTGTGTGTGTGTGTGTGTGTGTGTGTGTGTGTGTGTGTGTGTGTGTGTATGTATATATATATGTATATATATATATATATGTATATATATATATATGTATATATGTATATATATATGTATATATATATATATATATATGTATATATATATATATGTATATATATATATATATATGAAAACCATTTAGAACATTGCATTAATCTCTATCACATATAAAACCATTCTTAATTACAACTAGGCATTATTTATAAGCTTTTACAAAGTGTTATCTCTTCTTCCAACCTTTTACTATGTCAAAAATAAATAACTCTATGCATTTTGAGATCAATTAATATTATATCAAATGTTGAATACCTATAAAATATAATATAAAAGAAAAAATAAATTGATTCACACATGTGTTTGTCAATTATACTTTATGATTTTAGTCAACCTTGTTCTTCATCGAATAATAAGGATCATTTAATCTTAATCACACAACTCAAATGTATACATAATCTAACCAATAACACCTAGGTTAAATGTATTACCATATTAAGCTAAAAAATGGGAGTAGTGCCAAGGCAATTAAAGTCCCTAAATTTTTATCTCACTACTCAAAGGTTCTAACTACTACAGATAGATAAAATATGAAATGGTGTATCTTGGTAAGGTTGGTGTAGAAATGTGTGTATATTTAAATATGTATCTATGATTTTGGTGAATTTGCATGGCATATGCATCTGTAATGTGTTTTAAGTTGAATTATATATGAAAATATAACCTATACTCTATAAAATATGTATAACATATGTCACTAATCTATAAAAACATTTCCCAAATCACTAAAAATTAGTGCCAAATGTATAATATTATAAAACAAGCATATATATAAATCATGTAAATTATACTAAATTTTGACAATTCTACTAACGATGTGTATGTGGACTCATGTCTCTATGGCATGCCACTAATATGACCCCATTTTGAGGTGAGGGGAATTATATTTGATAGTAACCTTATCTCAAAATGATAAGATAACCATGCTCTATTTATATCAATCATGTAGTAAAAAATCATATAGTGGAATCATGACTAAGTATATGTATCAATGAAGCTCATAGTATCCAAACATAACAATCTATAATATGAATGATATGGATCATGGAAACATATATAATTAATAATCACATATTCATTAAAATAATCAATCACACATAAATAACACTCAATGTCATGAAAAATAGATCTACAAAGACCACAAACAAGAGGTATGTTTAAATGTTCCAAACTCAAAAGAGAGTACATGTTCAAATGTATACACAATAAATAAAAAACACTCAGTAGAATTAGGGATCTAAAATAAGGAATATGTTCAAATTTTCCAAAATTTATACAATCTAGAAAATAATAATTACACTCAAATAAGCCATGTAATAAGATGAATAAATTAAATATGAAAAACTCGCATAAGTATATCATATGGTCCCTACATACATATGTTATAAAAAATGTCTTATAGCATAGCATATATATCACACTATGTAATATGAAAACATGAGTATATACATGTGTAAACATTAGTATATAATCTCAACATGAAAATGTAAAATGATTATAAAATAATGGAACATGTATCGATCATGATCAATAGAAGTAGATTCCCCCAACATAGTGTGTCACATGAGTAAAAGAAAGGTCTAAAAATTTTATGAGCATGTATTATGGATATATTATATGTATTTATCACACTCAAGTACCTATGAAAAATATGTGTGTATATAAATAAAATGATATTCTAAAAACTAACATAAAGTATATAACATATGGAAAAATATAATAAGCATGTAAATGCTAAGTATTTCTTATTTTTTTCATTTTAATGTTTCTTTATTTTTTTTATTATTTTATTTTAAATATTTTTTCTAATATTTGAAATTTAATCATAATATTTATGCAAGTTAATAATGTTCATTGGGTTTTTCCATTATGTTTCGACAAACTAGACTAGAATTTGACCACAAAGGAGATTGAGGCCATGGGTGGAGATAGGGATAGGATTGAGCCCATATATTTTTTTGAGGCACAAGTAAATATTAATGTGTGGCATAATTTTTTAAAGGTTGGTATCACTAAATTTATGAGAATAATTGTGGGAGATGAGACATTTTACAAGGATTTCACCCTCAATTAGACCTAGTGGAAAGTGCATTTATAAAGGATAAAGATATAAGTATTTAAGGAATCTATAATGGAGGTTATAAGTATGTATTATGAAGTAACTAATACATTTAAATATAATTTAATGAATTTATATCTCAATCACATGTCCTTTGAGACTAATACAATCCTTAAAATGTAGAAGAAAAGCTTCCCAAAGACAAACTTACATAGGCATTGGCTAGATGTTTGCTTATAGATAATGAAATATTTAACATTGGAGGGTGAGTTTAATTTTGTATTATCCCACCATTTTATACTTTTTAATAATTTAAAGGGTCAAATAATTAGTCTTCCATACTTTATGCTCATGTCCTTTCAAAGCATTGTGTTGGCCTTTAAATCCAACTCTTCCAATTATCATATTCACCAAGGCCTCATGTTATTCCTCATTAAGAGGGAAAAATACCTATAGGGGTTTGGATTTATATAAAATAAATAACACAAAGGATTTAAATTTGGAAGAATAATAAAAAAAATTGGATAAATATAGTGAGGGTAGACCTAGTACTCTGATAATCTCTTGTTTTATTTCCCCCCAAGAAACCCCATGTTGAACTAAGAAAAGTGGAGTCCAAAATGGGGAAGTGGAAGTTTTAGTTTGAACCATCCTTAGAGGGGAAGAAAACAAAATCCAAATTGAAATGCAAGTCCTAAGGGATGTTAAAGTGAGGAAGAAAGATGATGGCAAGGAAATTGGGACCTCTGTAAGGGACACAAGATGAATCTATAAGAATTCCATAATAAATTGAAATAAGTAGGCCAATAAATGTTTAATTTAATGGATTAATTTAATGTCATGAATATTTAATTACATAACATAAATAAGTACTGGAATAGCCTCAAACTAGAGGAAGGTGGATATCAAGCTATAGGTGTAGAAGCTACACCAATCAATAAGGTTAAGGAAGCCAAAGGGGATACCTTTTATAGTATTAAAAATCTCTCTAAAATCACTATGAAAATAAATAAAACAAGTGTTAATGATAAAATAAATAATTATAAAATGGACCCAAGGCTAAGAAGTTCATAACAATTATGTAAAAGAACCATAATGTAGAAGGCTGGAACAACTGCACTAGCGGTAGAACTAAACTAAAGGAACACAAATAAATGTATTAATTAGTAATCATGGAGTACCAAGTGAAAATTAAGGATTCTTTCTGATAATTTTTGGTAGGTTTTTCCTTGTGTCTTGGGTGATTGGTGGAGTTTTGGTTGAAGTTCTTAACTATTGGTTTGCCTGTGGGGCTTATTTTTATATTTGATCCTTTTTGGTCTCTCTTATGTATCTATTAAAAATTTTAGTTTTATGATCCCTCTAAAATATATATTTTAACTAATCAAATAAAAATATGTTCATTGAGTTCTTGAGGGATTTCCTTTAAGTGTAGCTAGGTGGAACACCCATATTCACAATGTTTTTGTAACTGTAAACATGCCTAACCAATTTTATTTGAATTTGATCTTTTTATAGTTTTATGGATTTTTTAATTTTATTTTAACTCAATATCACCCACATTAAAATAATGATGACAAAATTTCTTTTTATATGGTCACTTATATCGATCATAATAAATGCATATATGTTCAATATACTATGTACATTTTGCATCCAACTATTCCAAATCATGTAATCTCTTCTATCGATACTCATTATCTAGAAATAATATCCTTTAGAGACACCCACAAGATGATATTTAGCTCATGTGGTATAACTACCTATGTATCATAGATAAAATAATAAGGTGTAGCCTAAGTAGGTGTATAGATAATATTTCGATATGTGCATAGGGTGTAAATCATTTGATGATACCAATATCTACTATATATTTCAACTATTTTTTCAATTATATTGATAATAGTCTTATTTTTTATTATTATTAACCATTACCTAGTGGGTACTAGGGTGTATAGAAGGTGTGTTTGATTTTTTATTTATTGCAAAGACATTTCACCATCTTATTATTAAATCATCGTCCATTATCTATAATAATATCTTCATGATCTGTTATATATAATAATATCTAAAGGTAAAAAAAGCTAGAAATAATATTGGTTATCAAGAATATGTATTTGTCTTGGACCCTCATCCTTACATCCTTACTCTTTATTCCTTAGGTTATACCACCTAGACACTAACACCATAATAGCGACATTAGTGCCACATTATGCTAGTGTCCCAATTTTGGTGCTATAGTCTTTTCCCTCCTTTTTCCACAAATAGATATATTTTAAAATATTATAAAACCTAAGGTCATCCTAGACCTATTTTAACACCCACACAAGCACCAAAATAATATATATATATATATATATATATATATATATATATATATATATATATATATATATATATATATATATATATATATATATATATATATATATATATATATGACTTTTATCCCTATATCTACTAGATGAAAATTATATGAAAATTACACATACAAACTTAGAATAAGTTGTGCACAATTAATCTTATCAATCCCTATTCTAACCTAATTATGCATAAAATAATATACAACATTCCTAATCTTAGATTACTTAGATTTCTAGTCTCAATCACATTCAAAACACTCAAGTCTAAAATCATAATAGCTTTACTTACACTTACACTAGCATGTAGGTAGGGAGAACTACATTGGGATTGATCCCTCTTCAAAGAATTGGTATGTAGGCAACTCTCATCACATAGGGGTGTTAAGGTTGTCTAGCCTACCCCACTAACAACACTCTTTAAATATTGTATCAACTAAATGTCATAGTAACATAGAATATTAGGGTTTGTTCATAAAATTAGTCAAAATGGGTCATCCATAGGGTTCCAAAAAATATGCACATAGTAACAAGCTTGACATACCCAAACAAAGGTACACCCAAAAGCTTAGAACTATATTTTACATAAGATACTACTACTAAAATAGGGACACTAACACCACATGATATTACTATCCAATTAGGGTTATACTATCTAGGAGGGGTTTTGACACTTATATCATGTTTGTGATAGCTACAATAGCCTCTACCTTAGTTTTTAGCCTCTAAATCATCTGTCTTAATCATTTTATAGATAAGTTCTCACCTACATTACTTATTATTATTTTTAGAAAGTTTAAAATAGGAAAATTCTATAATAGATTAGTGGTTGTATTTATTACATATTTCTATCTTGATTTATTATACACAAATATTTAACAACAAAGGATTTACATTCATCTTAGTCCTAAAAGGTTAAAATATTTGGTGAACCTAAATTTTAATACTATTTAAACCATAACCTAGATTATACTAGGGTTTGTATCCTTCTTATTCCTATTTTCATTGGTTGTGTTAAGCTTTTAAAATTTCATACATTTCATTTTAGTAGGTATATTTCACTTTATTTACTATATTCCATACAAAATAGTTATATCTCTTCCCTTAAGAATCAATGTTAGGCTTAGTGGAAATCTTATTGAGTATACATTGATTCCTTCTATCCCAGATTATACCATGGACAAGGGACCAATTAAAACTTTTATCATTGATCCTTCACACCCTATTTATGTGTAATTTAACGATAATGCATCCAAATATGATAAATATAATCAAGATGGTATACAAGATGGGATTCATGACACTCTCCCCCCACTTAATAATGTCAGTCTTAGTCAATAAGGATGAGATTATATAGAGCTTCAGAGATAGAATTTGGAAGAAAACTCATGATTATGCATACATTTTACAAGAGATAATGAAAATAAAAAACAAATCAAATAATCATCAAACATTTACTCCTTTGGATAACAACATTATTACACCTACTTTGGGGCTAACTCAATTTGTAAAACAACCAAGTTTAACTCAACAACCTTCAGTGGTAGTTATACCTCCTATATATATTTCATCCCCTCTAGATGTATAATCCCTTATGTATAGGGTTCATTATCTATAGGATATGGTGTTACATCATGAGCAGGGATCCACTAGGCCATTACATGACTTTGACTCTCATGGTCTTTTACATACACCTTTGGCACATCACATAGTAGAAACTCCTTTGCCATACATATTTGTGTCACCTAAGATTACATTACTTGATGGTAAGGGTGAGCCATAACACCATCTTTAAGCTTTCCACATAGCATGTTTGGATTATGTGTCTAATTATTGATTCCTTACTAAATTGTTTCCATGAAATCTAAGGGAATATGCCTTATAATGGTTTTATGATCTATCTAATCAGTCTATCACTACATTCAGTCCATTACTAGATATATTTTTAGCACACTTCTCAATAAACATCAATGATAAGATCTCATATTCTCAAATAACACAACTAAATTAAAAATCCAATGAGCCTATTACATAATATGTCTTGTGATATAAAACTATATTGGCAAAGTTGACTAACCCCATGGTAAATAGAGAGATCCAATATATATATATATATATATATAAATAGAGCCTATTACCAGCATTACATGAATATATCTTGTTCAAGAAGTTTCTAACCTTCAAATATTTATGTCACACAGTGAAAGAAAAAGAGTTAAGATTTTATCTGAGTAAACTAAAATATACAAGTGGAACAAAATAACCTACTAAGAGTTATAATAATCCTCCATATAAGGGAAGGGCCACTAAAAACAAGAGTGATCTAAAGGAAACAATTAATGCAAATTCATATCCATCTCCTCACATGGTTTAATTAGCTCCTCCATGGAGAGTTTTCACCAATTTTCCATAATCACTAGCACATGTTTTACATTAGCTCCTATAATGTAATGTCATATCTCTCTCTCCCATCAAAGAGGTTGATACAACATGGATTCTTCCCAAAGTATATGATACCAATGCATTCTATGAATACAATAGGGCACTAATCCATACAATAAATTGATGCATCACATTGAAACATATGATATAATATTTGATAAAGGCCAACATAATCGATGTGGGAACACACATAGAGGCAACCAAATATCAAAAAATGGAAGTTAAGGCATTGAAAATATTCTAATATTTGTTTTGAAAGGATACAAAAAATGTGATAGGGGATACTTCAGGGGTTCACTACACATATTAGGCACATCTACCACCAACATCATATCACACTACTATAGAGGATACACACCCCCTAAATAATATCATTAATGTGTACCATACTACAATTATAGATAGACCACTCATAACCTTCTCAAAATAGGAGATTATTGGTGATGATTTAGGTTTATGTGCACTTTTTTTACCTACCTACATATATCATCATCCTATTTAGAGTGTTATGGTTGATAATGGGTAATGTATTAACATGTGACTATCACACTTCTATAAAATTTTGGGTATTTAGAGTAGGATATATATCCTATAGAGACAATTATTCATGGCTTTAGTGGCCATGTTCAGAGCACCATTAGGGAGATTATACATCCATTATAGTTTTTACCAACACATGTGGCCACTATATTCTTAGTGTTGAGTATTTTCATTAATGTAAAAGGTCCATCTTGCATGAGGTTGATGTCATTGAGAGAGTGTGCCTAATCAATAGTGTGTTAATGTGATCAAGGGAATTTATGGAGTGTTTTAATTGAAGGATGTTTTCATGAAATATAATTTGAAGTAAAAATATATAATTTAAAGGAAACTCATGCCTTATGGTTGCATGAAGGTACAAGTCATTGATGTCAAGTTGCATAAGAAGCCTAGTCATGACATGAAGAGGTATGTACATGAAAATGAATGAACATAGGTATGTGAAATATTTATACCATTTATTGATCATGTATGTGAGGAATTTTATCACTCATGAGAGTTTTAAGCTGAGCCTATAGGGATACGACCTTTAGTTTAGGTCTACATCTAGGCCTCTCTTAGATCTTGCCTAGCCAAATGAGGTGTGAAGATAAAATTTCAATGAAAGTATGCATATGTGATCATGGATAGAGATAATATATGTTTTTAAATCATGTTTACAAATTTTGAGGCCATGTTTTAAAGTAAATTGAAAGAAACATTATTTTAGGCCTTCTCAATTTCACAGAATGAAGTCTTAAGACCTAATAAGCACTTTCAAATGTTTGTTAGCATGTGTAAAATATGAATGGTAACTTTATCTATTAATTATATATTTGTGATGTTCCAATATAATATCTTTAGGCATTGGTTTTATATTTAAGGGTTAGTCTTTTATGAACAATCATTAATACCCAAACCTATGTTAAACCTCCCTAAAACTCTAATAAGGACTCGATGTGAAATATATTGTTCAAAATATAAAATAATGGTTTAAAATTACTATAAAATATATTTTATCATGTATTAAACTCTCCCAAGTACCTAATGGTGGTGGTGGTTAGTCAGATAAGAGATAAAATGCATATATATAAGCTTATTTATTAAAAAGTTATTGTAGCTCTCAAAAATTACATTGGTCAAGAAAATAAAATGAATGGGAAAATAATATAGAGACTCATAACACATGACCATGATGGTTTATATATATTTCCACCCTTTAAGTGTGCTAAATCAATCATCCAAGTTAGCCAGTCATAGACAAACCTAATGGTGTGAATAGTGAAAACCCCAAGCAAAGATGAGAAGATGGATTTGAGGGTCTAAGCATGTCATATTGATGAAACCAAGAATGTGAAGAGTTTATTTAATAAATTTAATTCATGTTAATTCTTTAAATATTTTTTTAAGGTCAGTGAATATGATGAAAAAGTTACTCACAAGTTGACTTGTCTAGTTCAGATAAGATTATGTGATATAAGGTTAAGAAATCAATCTACAATACCAATATTTGACATTATACCAGTTTATATTTAATTTAATTATGGTATTAATATTTCATATGACCATATACATTCATCAAGAGTTATGAAAAGTGTCTACATATGTGTTGGAGGTCTAAGTCACCATGACTGGTCTTTGTGGTAAATTGGCAGTTCTAAGTGAGTGAGTTGTAGAGATGATCTTGAGCCTTTATGACCTGAGTGAAGGTATTAGAATAATTTTATGATTATATTTAAGTAATTTATTATATTTATACATGTTTAAGTTTTCATGGGTAAGTTTCTTATGAGTCTTTGAGCTTCATTCTTGCAAGACAAATTTTTGATTATACACAGGCCTAATAGGGCAGTTTATCCTAAAGAAGGTTTCAAGGTATGAATAAAAGACACATGTATAAATAATCATTGAGGAGGTAATTATATGTATATTTATAAAAAAAATTTTTTTTAAATTTATTAGATAAGTCTATCTAGTCTTATGATAATCAAACTTTGACTCTAAGAAGATAGACCTAATACAATTAGGTCTCCATGAGGCCTAAAAGAGAAATAAGGCCTAATTAAGTTATTTCTGACCAAAAGGGATATAAATCTCATTTTATTAATTTACATGATATCTTATAATACATATCATATGGTTAACCTAATATGTTTAAGGCATGTGTCTAACCAAGTGGTGTGTGATCATGAGACTTGTATATGTACATTGTAGTTTAGGCCTATTTTGATGTAAGAAATTAAAATGAATGAAATATTGATTGGAGATCATAAGGAGGAATTTAAATGAGATTATAACATCATATCATATGTGTTATGAGGTGTATGATTTGGTTATATGTCATCTAGGTAGTTTTTTCTTCCTTGTAAGTGGGTGCTTGTTAAATCCTAGTCAAGTGGGTGCTTGATTTTATTGGGGTTAGTGTTCCAAGTTGAATTAATGCTCAACATAATTTGATATTTTATCTTATAGGATAGTATTCCATTTTTAGGTACCATATTTTTTTTATTCCCCTTTAGGTTTTCCCACTCATATATGTGTTTTATGGCTAATGTTCTTATTTCATACTCACATGATTGTTTCTTTATGCATTGTTATATCATTGTATTACTTTGATGGATTAAGGAATGTTAAAGTAAATATGAAGAAATATTTGAACACTAATTCACGCCTTTCTCTAATTTATTATTCTTCCAATAATTGGTATTAGAGTCTAGTCCTTTGAATCATGCATAATAGCTTTTATGAGAACCTAGAAGCATAAACATGTCTAGTCATCAAGTACAAGGAGGTTTCTAAACCAATAAGGCTCATCTCTTTAGTGGGACTAAATATGAATTTTCTAGCATAATAATGAAGACATATATAATGTCCTTAGTCTATAATATATGGCAATATATTATTTATGGGTTTACTCCAGCCTCTACACCACCAACTAATGTAGTAGGTAAGAACGTAAATGAGAAAAACTCTAAGGCAATTAATGTCATCTTATGTGGTCTTTTAGAAGCAAAATTTTTTAAGGTCATGCATTTTGATATATCCAAAGGGATTTGGGAAAATTTTCAAACCACCTATGAATGAGACACCAAATTTAATCTTGAAAAGTTGTAAACTCAATGAAGGTATTTTGAAACCCTAATAATGAAGGAGGATGAAAACATTACATCTTATCTATTGAGAGTAGATGAAGTGGTAAATGTCATAAAATTTCTAGGAGAGAAGTTAAAATAATCAAAATTAGTACAAAAGGTACTAAGATCCTTTAATTTTAAGTTTTATTTAAAAATGTCTATAGTAGAGGAGATCAAATATCTTAACACACTACAAATGGATGAGCTTCATGGCATATTAACTACCCATGAAATGAGAACAAGTGATTGAAAACCATCTAAGAAGCAAGTTGCATTAAAATATGAGAAGTCACAAGGTAAGAAGGCCAAGGATGATGTTGACATAAAAATTTATGATGACATGATAGAAGCAATGTTTGTCATAAAAATAAGGAAAGGTTCAAGTAAGTATAAGGGTAAGTTGTCATTTAAATTATTAAACTATGGTAAGATTGGTCACTTTGACTCTAAATGTCTTAATAAGGATAATACTGAGAATGATGAAGAACATGATGAACATCATGGTGATATTAAGATGTTTAATCCTGATAAGATAAAAAAAGGGTTTTAGTAAGTATGAAGGCAATAAAGGGTTGTTTAAGAACAAAATAAGTTTCTATACCAAATACGATATTAAATCATCTGATGTAAGTGACACTAGTACATCTGGTAGTGATAATGACATTAATGACCATGAAACCTTATTTATGGCTATATAAAATATAATGAGGGTTGATCAAAAGGGGAAATCCTTATGGATTATAAAGAATTAGATTCAAAAGAGGTTAAATTGAACCTTGACATAAAACTTGTAAGTACTTTAGAGGATTTGAAGTTTCATAGAAGGAACAATCAGAAACTAATATCATTGATTAAGAGTTATGAGGATCAAATCAATCTCTTTGAAGAGATACTAAGCAAAGAAACTAATTAAAATGATGATTTCATCAAAAAAATAGAAACTCATATTGAGATTTTCACTTCAAGTCTTAAAACTAAGGAGGAATAATACATCAATGTTAGAGCTGAAATGGAGTCCTTGAGGGCATAATTGGATCAAGAAATAGTCAAGTTTAATACACAACATAAATTTAAAAAGAGTACTAAAGTTCTTGGTGATATTTTGAATAGTAAAAAATATCCATATTAGAATACAATTATTGGGTTTAAATAAGACCAAAAAGAGATCAAAGAAAGTTAGACCTCAAAGACCTATGCAAAATTTCTCAAATCTGAGACTCAAGTTGATCATCAATAAGTAAAGAAGAAATTTAATCCTTTAAGAGACAATAAATGTTGATTTATATAATTTAAGCTCAAATAGACAAGGTATATAAATTCATTCAATGGTTACTATTTATCATTGAATGAATATGAAGATATATCTATGAATTGTAAACACTATGTAAGAATCAATCCTTCAAGGAGGAATAGGGTGAATGTTCATTACAAAAGTAGAAGAAGAATACTATGCTATAATTATGATCAAAGAAGACATATTTCAAGGGACTACAAGGTGAGGCATATGATAAAGGTCAATAAAGACAAAAGAGTATACAATAATACCATTGAGAAGTGGATCAAGAAGTTAGACCCTATGGATAAGGTGGAAGAACAAAAGGCTAAATATGAATAATTTATACTAGTTCAGACTACCTTTTAAATTCAAGATGAAGATATGAAATGGTTTATAGATATTAGTTTATCAAGACACATGATAGGAGTTAAAATAAATCTCATCTCATTAAATAAGAATTTAGTATGAATAGTGAAATTTGGAGATAACACTATTATCAATATAGTTGGCAAGGGTATCTTGAGTTTGGATAATGGGAAGACCAAGATAAAGAATGTGTTATATGTGTAAGGTTTGAAACATAACCTAATTATTTTAAGTCAAATTTACAACCAAGGATACATGCTAACCTTTCATGATAGAGTGTGTGATATAAGGAGAGCCAAATTAGAAAGTATAATTATAAATGCTAAGAGGATTGAGAATAATATATATGTATTTAATGAGATCAAGAAGAAGAGATTCTTTATGAGAAATATGTATGAATTTTAACAATGAAACAAAACATTAGTCCACCTAAAATTTGAAAATATGGTAAATATAAGCACTAATAAGTATGTGAAACACATTCCTAAGATCACCAAACCAACAAACATACTTTACAAGGCATCTTGACATGGTAAGCAGACTAAAAGAAGGCTCAATTCTAAGGAATACTCTACTATAATACCTTTGTATTTAATACACACTAATTTCTATGGGCATAAAATAATTCAAATTATTCAAGTAGATAGCTACATCATGATACTCATAGATGACTACACACAAATGACTTGGGTAGCATTCTTGAAATAAAATTTATAAGCTCTTAACAAGTTCAACTCATTCAAGGCCCTTATTGAGAATGATAAGAATAAAAATATAAAGTGCCTAAGATATGATATAGGAGGAGATTTTTGGTCTAATGAGTTTGATGACTTCTTTATGGTCCATGAGATAAGGAGATAATTCTTAGCATATAGGAAACCTCAACAGAATGGGGTAGTGGAAAGAAAGAATAGGGCAGTTCAAGAGATGGAAAGAACTATGCTAAATTAGTCTAGATTATATTATGGATATTGGAGAGAGGAAGTAGGAACTACAATATACATTTTGAATAGAGGATAGATAGATACTAATGGTAACAAGACACTTTATGAATTATATAAAGGTAGACCTACTAATAAGCATGTAAGTTTGCAAATAAGGAGAAGAATGGTAAGTAACCTAAATCATAGGAATATTATTCTATTATCTAATATTTAACCTAAGAAACTTTTAAAATAAATAAAAGACAAGTTTTGGATAGGTGCTATGAATAAGGAGTTAGGCCAAATAGAAAAGAATGAGACTTGGGAACTAGTCCCTATACCTAAAGATAAGAATGCTATTGTCACAAAATGGGTGTTTAGAAATAAGTTGAATGATTATGGAGAAGTCACTAGGAATAAGGATATATTGGTATGCAAGGGATATGCACAAGTTAAATGGATAGACATTGAAGAGACCTTTGCACTAGTGGAAAGATTAGAAGCTATCATATTATTTATAGCTATGCAGGATTCAAAGGGTTCAAGGTATGTTAGATGGATGTCAAATATTTCTTTTTGAAAGGAAACTTGGAATAAAAAGTATACATAAAGTAACCTGAGGGTTTCTAACTATCAAGTAACAAAGACTATGTTTGTAGATTGAAAAATGACATTTTTGATCTAAAGTAAGATTATAGATCTTGGTATGCTAGATTAGATAGGTATCTGCTAGATTAAGGATTTAAAAGAGGAGTTACATATAGTTATTTGTACATAAAGACAAAAGATGACCATTAGCTGATTTTAGTTTTCTATGTGGATGACATCATATTTTATTGAAACAATGAGAGCATGACTAAGGCCTTTGAAAAAGTGATTAATAAGGAGTTTGAGATGCCCATGCTAGGAGAACTATCATTCTTTGTTGGGTTGTAAATCATTCAATTGGAAAAAGGTATATTTATTTAATAATCTAAGTACATGATAGAGATGTTGATTAAATTTGAGATGAAAGATTGTAGTGTTGTTATCACACCTATAATCATAGGGTATAATTTAAAAAATTACGATGAGTCTCTAATGGTCAATCAAACATCATATAGGTTAATGATTGGAAGCTTGGTGTATACTACTACCTCTAGACCTGGCATCATGTAAGTAGTAGGTCTTGTGGGAAGGTTTTAATCAGGCCAAAATTAAAATCATCTACAATCATTCAAAAAGATACTCAAGTATCTCAAGGGGAAAATGGAGTTTGGGTTATGGTATCCAAGGATCAAGGAGTTTACTTTGATATCCTATATGATTTAGACTGGGTAGGAAGTCTAGATGGTAGGAAGAGTACTAGTGGAGGATCTTTCTTCTTGGGTGGGTGATTAGTTTCATGGATAAGAAAGAAGCAACCATCAATGTCATTATACACTTGTGAGGATGAGTACATAATAGAAGCTTCATGTTGCACTCAAGTCCTATGGATGAGATAAACCTTAAAATACTACAAGGTGGAGTATGATTGTCATATCCCTATCTATTATGATAGTACAAGTGTTATAGGCATCTCAAAGAAACCTATGATAAACTCAAGGACTAAGTACATTCCTATAAAGTATAAATTCCTAAGAGATTAGGTAAGTGAAAAAAGTGTCAAACTTGAATATGTTTTTACATAGGACTAGATTATAGAAATTTTGACCAAACCACTTCCAAAATCAACATTTGAACACCTAAGATAGGAAATGGATGTAGTTCCTACCCCTATCAGTCACTAAAGAAGTTATGTGCTTAAGGGGAGATAATCAGGTGGTTAATTAGCTTCATGTTCAAGTGATTAGTGTTGAGAAGGTATGCATGGAAATAGGGGGCATGTTTTTATGATGACTCATAAACTCATACCCATCTATATTTTCTATTTTGGTTGCAAGGAGTGTGATCTAAGAAGTTACATGTATCATTTTGTCAAATGGGGAGAAAGTTTAGAATGAGGGATAAGTTTCTTGTTGAGGGAAATTTTTGAGAGTGTTTTCCATCAATGACAGAGGGGGAGATTGTTGGGTACTGTCATTGATGTCAAAGGTGCATCTTGCATGAGGTTGATGCATTTGAGAGACTATGCCTAATTAGCAGTGTGTTGATGTGACAAGAGGCATTGATGGAGTGTTTTAATTAAAGGATTTTTTCATGAAAGAGAATTTGAAGGTAAAGGAGAGAATTTCAAGGCAATTAATGTCTTATGGTTACATGAAGGTACATGTCATTGATGTCAAGTTACATAGGAAGCCTATTTATGAGCCTAGTCATAAAATGAAGAGGTATGTGCATAAAAATGAATGACCATAGGTATTTGAAGGATGTATGACACTATTTGATCATTTATGTGAGGCATTATATCACTCATGAGATTTTTAGGGTGAGCCTACATGGGGAGGACCTTCAGTCTAGGTCTACATCTAGACCTTTCTTAGATCTTACCTAGCCAAATGATGCATGAAGATCATATTTAAATGTAAGTATTCATATGTAAGAATGGAAAAAGGTAAGATATGTTTTTTGGGCATGTTTACAAAGTTTAAGGCCATGGTTTGAAAGAAACATTATTTTACGCCTTCTCAAGTTCATAGAATGAGGTCTCAAGACCTGAGAAGCACTTTTAGATGTTTGTTGGCACATGTAACGTCTACATGGGAACTTGATATATTAATTATATATGGGTAAGTATCTTGTTTAATATATTTAGGAATTTTTTTTAGATTTAAGGGGAATTCCTTTATAAATAATTGTTAACACCAAAACCTATGTTAAACCTCCCTAAAAACCTAATAAGGACCTGATGTGAAATATATTATTCAAAAGATACTATAATGGTCTAAAATGCCTAAAAAACTATTGGATAATGTATTAAATTCTCCCAAGTACCTCCAAGTGGTGGTGGTTAGTCAGATGAGAGAGGCAAAGTAAAGATACAAGATTATTTATCAAGAAGTTATAGATCTCAAAATTTGCATTGGTCAAGAAAATAAAATGAATGGGTAAAGAAGATAGAGACTCATAATACATTATAATTATGGTTTATGGATAGGTTACATCCTTTATGTATGCTAAACTGGTCATCCAAGTTAGCAAGTCATGGATAGACATAATGGTGTGAACAGTGAAAAACCCAGGCAGAAATGAGAAGATGGATTTTAGGATTTGAGCATGTTATATTGATGAAACCAAGTATATTAAGAGTTTATTTAATAATTTTAAGAAATATTCATAATTAAAACATTATTTTTTATGTCATTAAATATGGTGAAAATATTGCTAACAAGTTGACCTGTTTGGTTTAGATAAGACTGTGATATAAGTTCAAGAAATTAATCTATAAGATCAATATTTTCCATTATACCATATGATATTTATATTTAAGTATGGTATATATATATATATATATATATATATATCTCATAAGACCATATACATTTATCATGAATCATGAAAAGTGTTTACACATGTGTTGGAGGTCTAAGTCACCATGACTGGTCTTTGAGATAAATTCTCAATTCTGAGTGAGTGAGTTGCATAGATGATCTTGAGCCTTTATGACCTAAGTGAAGGTATTAAAATAATTTTGGGATTATATTTAGGTCATCAAGTATATGTTTACATGTTTCATTTTTCATGAGTAAGTTTCTTAAGATTTTTGAGCTTCATTATTTCAAAATAATTTTTTGACTATACATAAGCCTAATAGGGTAGTTTGTCTTAAATAAGGTTTTAAGGTATAAATGAAAGATATGAGTCTAAAAAATCATGGAGGAGGTCATTTTATGTCTATTTATGAGTATTTTAATGGTTTTATATTGTTTTATAATGCCATATGAGCCCAAGAGAATCAAGCTTTGATGCTAAGAAGATAGATCTAATATAATTAGGTCTCCATGAGGCCTAAAAGAGAAATGAGACCTAATTGAGTTATTACATACTTAAATGGGTCCAAATATCATTTTATTAATGTATATAATATATTATAATACTTATTATATTCATTAATAGAGAGTTTGAAGGTATGTGGCTGACCAAGTGGTGTGTGATTATGAGACTTGCATATATATAAGGTAGTTTAAGCCTATTTTGATGTAAATAATTAACAAAATGAAATATTGCTTGGAGATTAGAATGAGGTATTTAAATGAGACCATAATATTATATAAGAGGTGTGATGAGGTTTTTGAGTTTGTTCTGATCCATCTAAGGAGTTGGTGCCTCCTTGCAAGTGGGTGTTTGCTAAATCCTATTCAAGTGGGTACTTGATTTCATTAGGGTTGGTGCTCTAAGTTGAGTTGGTGCTCAATAGAATTTAATATTTTATCTTATAGGATAGTATTCCATTTTTAGGGATCATAGTGTGTTTTATTTCCTTGGGGGTTTTCCACTCACATATGTGTTTTATGTGTTATGTTATTATTTCATACGCATGTGATTGGTTCTTTATGAATTTTTATATAATTGTATTGATTTGATGGCTCAAAGAATGTTAAAGTAAATATGAAATAAATTTTTACACATCAATTCACCCCATCCCTCTTAATGATTATGATTCAAACATTTATTATTACCTAGTTTAGACACATTTGACATGTTACTGGGTAGGCCATGGATATAATAGTTATGACCCATCCCATCCACTGTTCATAGATACCTTAAATATATGTATGTTAATTAGGTGATCATAGTTAAGGTTATTTCATATGAGTATCCTCTACCTATCCCATAAATATTTATTCCATAGGTACCAATTACATCTCAATTACTAGCTATAGCTTTGACCATAGATCATATTAGTACACCATAGTGTTTAGTGGAGCCACTAATTTAGGTCAGTTCTATTCCTATAGTGTCACCACATATGCATACTCTCCCATGGAGACCATTATTATAGATACCTATACATTATATATATGTTATTAAATCTATAGGGTCTCCCTCTACTCATTTTTTCTGAGATTAGTATTATCTAGTTCTCAAGGTTCTCAGCATAGGGCACCTATGATAGTTATAACATCGTATACCATATGGTTCCTTATGGCCCCTATAATTCACATGACACCACAGTTAGTTTCATAGATTCATATCACCACTTCATAATTAGTTCCATCTATGAATCACTTAGTATACCAATCTCAATGACCATAATTACCTTTTCATACATACATAATCACTTTTCCTTTATTTGACACATGCCACTTTGATATTGAATAAGACTCATTGGTTAGTATTATTCCTCCCTTCTTGTACATACTTTCCCTTTTTCTTGGTACTTGTATATAGTTTCATTTTCATGTTTCTTGTACATATATTATATCCATAAAAAACAATAATAATATAATATTTGAAAAACATTCAAATATTTACTTAGAAAATAAGAAAATTTAGATTGTTTGCATTACATTGTTTACATATCTTATATTTGTTAGACAATACATATGTTATCTATCTTAGTATAATCATTTTTATCATACATACATGCCTCACTTATTCTTATCGAGTGTTTTTAGATTGCTTATAGGACTCAGGTCCAATACACCTATCTGGATTTGTTATTATCTACCCACTAGGGGAATATGCATAGATACACATGTTCTTCATTTGACACATTCACCCATTTAAGGGAACCTTATACATAGTTTCAATTACCATGTTACATATTCCTAAACTCTAAATCATAGATTTAGCATTGTTTTATATTAATATCAACCATGTTATACCTACTCAAATTTTTTTCTAGATACTACTACTTTAGATGCAGTATCATCTTAGCTGTTACACATATTTGTATTACATGTTCATGCATACTTTCATTTATAACTTTCCTAATTTAGAATTTATTATGTATTTATGATTATTGTATTTGAGGGAATTTGAATATATCATTTCTCTATCATTCTACACCACTTATTTTCACTATAAGTACACTTTGGACATGTACCCATTTCTTTGTGGGTACTTTCCTAATTATATATACATACATTTAAACATGTCCTTATACATGGCTCTAAGCCAATTTACTTATTGTTTACATATGTAGACATTTGAACATGTATTTTTATGTCTTGATTTATAATATTTAGTGACATATGCCCATGTCCCTTGTATTTTATCCCTTTGGTCTACTTTTCATGTCTCATGTGTGTTGTATGTATGATTTCTTGTATATGTTATGGCCATGACACTTGTCTTTTTCTTGTCACACACTATATTTTTATATGCAATGAAGGACCTCATGCATCTCCCCTTCTTACTTAAGTGTTATGATAGACATCATGACCCATCCCTTTTGGTAGACAATCAATTATTACTTAGATTTGTGTTACATACATTGTTATATCTATCTTGACAACATTGTGAATGCTAGACCTAACATACATCACACATTATAGACTTATGTTCAGATTATCTTACATTCTGATTTTATGTATGCACATTATATTAGATTATTACATAGATATCATATATTCTATAGATAAGAAACATTTTGTAAAGATTTTTATTTTTAGGATAATTCTTGCATAGGTACAATAACTCCAATTGATAGAGGAGCATTACATAGGATTTCTCATAGATATCAGGCTATTAGAATGCACTAAAAGTACAATTTTCAACACACAGGATCAAAATATCAAAATTAAACTCAATTAAATGTAGTGGGAAATAGTAGCACAAATATTAGTTATAATTACATAAAAATCATAACAATTATACATTAGCACCCAAATTGGGACACTAGTGCCACATGGTGTTACTATCTAAGATATGGCATTATTGTCCAATAGTACTAGTTTTAGAAAATTCTATTTTGGCCAAAAAAGTATAACACGTATAGTCTAGGTTTGTACAAGTTTAGTTATATATTTACTAATTTTTCTTAGTTTAGCTCAGATTCATACTAGTTTACTTAGATTGAGGGAATAATGTGCAACATAAACATTCCCATTTATAGTTAAGATACTTATATATAGATTATTACAACTCAATACTCAAATATAATATTTGAGGGCATGTGCAAATCACATTATTTCCATATGTTCACTTACACATGGGTTGTTCAGATGGAATGAAAAAATCCATGTTATTATCTAAAATTTATACATCAAAAACCATATTTTAGGTTACACACCAAATTTATGAATTAATTCATCTACAGTGGTTGGAATTCTTGAGTGGCCCAAATCCACCTAATATATTTGAGTGGATGTATAACTGATATTTCTAGTTAGACATTTTTAGTTACATTGTGTAATTTTAGTTAATTCATACACTACACATGGGTAGTCAATGATGGATTCATATTCTACTTGAATTCTTGATCCAACTACATGAGGGGGTTAGACACATTATCAGTCTAATCCAAGTTATTCATAGGTCATGATACACCAAATAAGGGTGGACAATGATGGAGTCAAAACTAGATTGAATTCTTGAGCTATCCACACATGAATATTGAGAAATCCATCATCTCGATCTAATTTATTAATTAATTAATCACTATGTACACATGCACACACAAGTTGTCACCAGGTTCATGCATGGGTTCATGTACCTAGTGAAGTGTATTTGTTCCTTTCCTCTATCTTATCCCTTTACTTAATTTTATCTCTTTAAACATTTTTACTTCTTTACTCATTTTTTTCTTTTTCTTTTATATATCTTAAATAAGGACTAATCTATGTACATTTCATTTAAAGGACATGTTATGGATCATTCTTCACATAATTAGATCTATATTCATGGGCTTCACCTCTTAGGTAAGTCTAGGTACACTTATTTTTCCTTTATCCAAGTCATTTTTCTTTGATTCACTTTTAAAATAAAGAGGGGGAAAATGTAATCACCTAAAAATGACACTTGAGTTCTAAGAGTGATACTTAGGACCACCTATCCCTAGCTTAACCCTAAACCTATCTTAGGTCCTATTTTCACACTTATCCAACCTTCATGTAGGCCACACACATCCCTATATGTCCTTAAATAAGTCTCAAACCCTCATTCTTGTATCCTATCCCTTTGTTCCTTAGGTTCTATGACTTAGACACTAGTGCCATAACAGGGATAGTAGCACCACATGGTACTAGTGTCCCAATTTCGGTGTTATTGTATTTTCCCTCTTTTTTCACAAAGAGACATATTTTCAAATCTTAGAGCACCTAAGGTCGACCTATATTTATTGTGTCACCTAGCCAAGCACCAAAATAGTATACATGACTTTTAGCCCTCTAACCACTAGATGGAAATTAGATGCAAAATACACATACAAACTTACAATAAGTTATGTACAACTAAGGTTATCAATACCTATTCTACCTTCTACATTCAACCATATACAATATTCATAATCTCAAGTTACTCAAGTTTCTATTCTCAATCACATTCAAATCACTCAACATACTAACTTCACTCGCACTTGCACCAGCACTGCAGTGGTCAGAATAACATCAGACTTGATCCCTCTTTGGAATATTTTTATTTAGGCAACTCTCATCATAGTGAGGTGTTGAGTATATCCAACCCACCCCACTAATGACACATTTTACTACTTTTATTGAATGGATGCCCTGGCAATATGGAATATTAGGTTTTGCTCATAAAATTAGTCAAACCAGGTCATCCATAGGGTTCTATAACTCATGAATGAAAAAATAGGCTTGATAGACCTAGACATAGGTAGACCCAAAATATCAAAATAATATTATATAGAGGAAACTACCACAAAAAAAGGGACACTAACACCACATGTCATTAATGTCCAGTTAGGGTGCTACTATCTAGGAGGGGTTTCAACACTTGGATCTTGTTTGTAACACTTAGACCATCCTCTTCATAAGTTTTTAGCCTCTAGATCATCTATCTTTGTCATTTATAGCTTAGTTATCATTTAAATTATTTATTACTATTTTTAGAAAGGGTAAATTAAGTCAATTCTTTAACATATTAGTGGTTGTATTTATTGCATATTTTTGCCCTAATTTACTATACTCAAATCTTTAACAACATATTATTTACATTCATATAAGTCTTACAAGGGTAAAACACTTATCATTTTACATAAAATGATTTGATATAATGTCTTAATATAGGAAATTATAAAAATCACTATACCATTCTATATTTTCTAGACTGTGTGGTTGTAGTAGCTACTAAATCAATCATTTTAGGTAGTATAATTTAAGGTTTGCATAATTGGCATATCATATAATTTATTTAATTATAATTTATATTAAGGAACATTAATGGGGTTTCATTGGCCATTGCATTATAATGATGGTTATCCTTATGTGGAATACTTTCAATAGAAAATATGTGAAATATTTATTTCAACCTATCTATCATGTCTTTATATGGAAGTGGATGCTCTTCTTTGGTCTAGTAATGATTTTTAACATGATTTATAGGTAACTAAGATTCACCATAAACCTAAATATTTTTGGCATGGATATTTTGTACAATATACAATCTGATGATCAAGGCTTTGCAGTATCCTATATTTTTTAGTGTATAAAAAACTATTCGATGGCATATATTTTCCCTTAGGGGTATGAAATATGATGATTGAATTAGAACCTATCTTACATATAGATATGTATAATAACATAGTCCATGTGCTATTTGATACATGATATGATCTGAAAACTCATCATAAAAATCCTCGGTCATCTAAAAAAGTGTTTAATAATGGATCTATAACTAGCTAATTATCCATAACTCAGCCTTTTACTAATTTTTGGGATATGAAATTAAGATAAAATTATGTGAGTTTCATCACCCATTTAGGTATTTATCTCACTATATGGTTTTTTTTCATGATAAAATTTAATGGTTCTTCTTTGAATATAACATGGATCTTATTATTAATCATGTGGTGTCATAATTTCTACATAACAAAAACTAATTCCAAACATAGTTTGACAATTTTAGTATACTTGCATTTGTAAAAAACTAATTAATAGCTAATATATTAAATTAATAATTCCCTATAATCATCATCATATTTTGATAATAAGGCCCCTAAGGCTTCATGAATTTATGAAATATAAATGATCAACAATCTATTAGGATTAGAGGCATGAACACTGGTCGATTTTCTAAATATTCTTTGATTGCATCCAAATTCTTTTGGTACATGTCATCCCAAGAAAAAAAATCAGCCTTATTTAATAGACATTTGAAAGGTATTATTTTATTAGATATTTGATAAATGAAACATCAAATTTCTTGAATGTTACCTTGTAAACATTTCAATTAATTTAATTTAGCTAGTGGTGGCATTTCAATAATAGTTTTTATGTTTTTTGGATCAACTTCAACACCACATTGAGAAATAATATAACCCAAAAAATTATATAAGACACCCCAAAAACATTTTTTTTAAATTTAAATATACATTTAACTTTATTAAACATTCAAATATTTATATTATATAGGTAGCATGATGTTGTGTGTGTTTAGATTTTACTAATAAATCTTCAATACAATCTTGAACATATTAGGAGTAAAATCATTAAAAAGTGTGTCATTACTTTTTGATATGTATCTCTTACATATTTTAGTGAAAAAGGCATAATAATATAATAAAATATCCCTCATGATGTGGTGAATTTTATCTTTTGTTTATCTATTAGGTTAAGTTTTACTTGATTATAACTAGTGAAACCATCCATGAAATAAAATTTCTCATACCTAGTGGTAGAATTAATGATCATGTCTATGTTAGGTAGTGTATAATTATCTTTGAGATAATTTTTATCTAAATCATGATAATGTGTAAAAAATTGAATGTCACCATTAGTTTTGGTGGTAAAAAATCTATTAGACACCTAATCAAAATGTGAAGTTGTTATAATGAAGCCTTCATATAAAAGTCTTTAAATATCATATTCTACAAGTAAGGCTACCTTGGGATAAATTTTTAAAATATTTTGTTAGGGTGTGGAGCTAAAAGCTACACCTTAAGGCAAACAAGAGGGTTTCTGGCGTATGCAGTTGTCGGCGTCGGCAGGCCACACCGACGTCGGTCAGGGGACACAGAAGGGAAACTGACATCGGTAGAGGATCGGCCAGCGTCGGTCACCTCCAGGAGGGCAAGGACCGACGCCGGTCACCTGTAGCGGTCTGAATTGCTATTGACGAATAGTTAGTTAAGTGAACGTGGATTTTGCATGTTAAAGGCTTGTTTGAAGTCTTGAGCTGCAAGTCTAATCAGTGTATGCATGAGATCTATATAATAGACTCATGGGCTGTATTGTTAAGTGGAGAATTTGGAGAAGAGCTATGTGAAGCTTGGAGAGTTCTTCCCATGGTGGAATCAAGTAAGATTCCCCATGTAGGTATAAGTAAGATCAGGTTTGATATGTAGGGATGTGTGGATGCGAGGGTCAAAAAGGAGATCAGCGGGGTAGCTAGATCCAAGGTGACAGCAATACATCAGCAAGATCATGGAGAGATCTACTTGGAGTACGGTTGTGTACTTGATTGTACAGATGTACAATGAGGTGAACAACAGCTTGTGTTAGTTGTGTGTTGTGACCTATGAGAGAAGATTACTCTGGAGGGAAGTTTACTGTAAGCCCACGAAGTGGAAGAAAGAGTGCCACCTCTTTGTTGTAAATTCCTTTGTAATGAGTTGAATACAATTGTGTGTTGCCTCTCATATTCTGTGTGTTTTCTCATTGATAGTTATTTGTTCTTCTAGTAATTACGCATGTTTAGTTGCTTATACATTGGTAATCATGTGTGCTCTTAAATCTGACAAGTTGTGTCAGAGCTTTGGGGAGTTTTGGTCCTATCATATTTTACTTGATAGGATTTGCATCTATATATAGGAGTATATTATGCATCATCATAGATGAATCAATGTTAGGAATGTCATAATAATCCTTAGAAAATCATTATGGATAATTAAGGATAACTTAATAATATTATTTACTTGTGTCTTATTACATCATTGAATTTAATAATACGATTCAAATATTTTGATATTTTCTATAATTATAATATATTTATTATTTATTAACCATGGTGGATATATCTTGATGGATTTTAGTGACTTAATTTCTTAGGTAAGCCTCATTGATGTGGAATTGAAAGTCATTCCCTTTACCTAGTCAAATAGGAGATTAGGTGAAAATATTATTCAATTTCATCTGGATAGATTCTTGGTCTCTATGAATTGGGATATATAATTCAATGGTTCTCTATCCTCTCTTCCTAGGATCGATTTTGACCACAACCCCTTGATTTGTATTAGAGACAAAATGTCTAAAACCTAATGCACTCCATTTATATTTGTAAAAATATGTTTATGCCATCTATCATTACTTGATTCTTTGAAAGAGTGGTGTTATTTTCCAATTCAAGGATCAAAAATGTTTATCCTAGAAATGAAACTCAAACATGTCAAGTACAAACTTAAGATCTAGAAGAAGGAAGTTTTTGGGAATATTTTCACCCAAAAGATTAAAATAGATGAAGATTTACGTAGAATTGAGGAAATTAACACTTTAGGATCCACCCTTTCCTCTCAAGTTAAATAAATTGAACTCTTAAGTTTATTTCATGATTTGGAAGCCAAGGAAGAAATATTCTTCTAGCATCAAAAATCTACAAAAATGTAGCTAAAGGAAAGGGTTTAGAACACAAAGTACTTCCATCACTTGAATTCAAGAAATCATCAGGAAAAAAGAAATTATAAAATCAAGGGAGAATATGGGGATATATATAAATAATAAAAAGATATTGAACTACAAATTATGAACTTCTACAGGAATCTTCTAGCTCTCATTCCATCCCAAGATTCCCAGCTAGAAGAAAAGGTTCTAAATATCATTCAAGGAGTTATTTACCAGGAATACAACCATTAAATTATTTATACACCCTCTAATGAAGACATTAGATTTATTATATTCTCTTTGGAAGGAGATAAATCCATAGGTCTAGATGGATTTCCTCCTTTCTTCTTCCAGGTCTTTTGGGACATCATACAAAATGAAGTTTGTCTAGTAGTGACTAAATTTTTAAAATCTAGAACACTGCTTTACAAATTTAACAATACCTTTATACTCTTATTTCCTAAGAAACATGGTGTAAACTAGTTGAAGGATTTTAGACCTATCAACCTATGTTCCACTTTATATAAAATCTACACCAAAGGTTTGGCCTTAAAAATCCAAATGTTACTTGATAATTTGATAGCACAATAAGGGACATTTGTTTTTGTTAGAAATATATAGAATGGTATTTTCATTACACATTAAACTATCCACTCAATTGACAGTTCCTCTAAATAAGGAATATTCCTCAAGCTCAACATGAACAAAGCTTATGATAGGGTTTCATGTCTTTTTCTCAATAAAGTACTGTAAAATTTTGGGTTTAATCATGTGGTAAAGAATTTAATCTCCTCATGCATCTCTTCCCCCATGTATTTAGTTATTATCAACATGGTTACCAAATGTTTTTTAGTGAGTATAGGTCTTTGTTAAGGAGACCATTTATCTCCCTATCTATTCATTTTGATGGCCAAAACGTTGAGTAGAATCATCAAAACTACTAGATCTTCTATATTATCAAGGGAATTAAGGAATCTTATAACAATATTCCAATAACCCATAAAAAAATTATAGATGAAACTCTGATGATGGGAGAATCCTTAGTGTTAGAAGAAAAATGTTTCAATTTTTATTTGGAAATCTATGAGATAGTGTTAGGACAATATGTCAACTTCCTTAAAAGTTATTTATTTTTCATCAATAATTTAGCTACCTTGAAGGTGAATATATCTAGGATCCTTAGGTGTGAAATAAATAATCTTCCTTCTTCCTATCTAGGTATCCCTCTATTTGAAGGAAACATGAAATCATATTTTTGGAACCCACTAATATATAGGATTTAGAATAAATTGGATGGATGGAAAGGAAATCTAGTCTCTCAAGTTGGTAAATTACAATTACTTAAAATCTCCCTATAGAGTATCCTAGTCTATTTCATGTCCTTATTTTCTATCTCAGGTACAGTGGTAGACTAAATAGAGCATTGCATAAGAAATTCTTCTAGAGGGGGATAGAAGACATATTCAAATTTTCTCTTATTTTTTGGGAAAAAACATGTTTATCAAAAGAGAAAGGGGGTTTTGGCCTTAGGAGGGTTAATTTTATGAATCAAGCTTTGCTAGATAAATAAGGATGGAGGGTGATAAATAAAGATAACTAATAAATGAGGACTATTAAATCTAAGTACATCAATTTCAAGGAAGATTCATATTTTCTTATTTAAGAAGGATCCATCATTGGTTCAACTTTTTGTAAATCTATGTGTAAAGGAAAGGATCTTCTTAAGAGAGGTCTAAAATGGAAAATCGGTAGAGGGAATATGGTGGATTTTTGGGATGACCTATGTATTAATCATCTTTTTTTGGGCCCTCTCAAGCTTCAGTAAGATTGAGTGTTCACTTCAAGGAGGAAATAGGATATAAAGTGTGTGATTATTAGCAGGAGGTTGATGTAATCAAAAGGTGGAAGATTCTACATAAAGAATATTTGAACCAACAAGAAACTCTTTTTATCTAGGATTTAAAATTTCAAATTTAGAATAATCACATCAACATACTTATTAAATATGGTGACCTTATTTAGATGGTCAATCCTATTGATCTATTCTTGATTAAATCTAGCTATCAATCATTATGGGACCAAGAAGATTTGATGGAAAATTTGAATATCTTATGGATAAAAAGTTTGACTCCCAAAATTAATACTTTATTTTGGTTGGCTACCCAAAATAAAATCCTAACGGTGGATAAATAAATGAAAAGGAGACTCCTAATTCCTAATAGGTGTGTTCTTTGCAAGAAGGAAGTTAAATCCTCTCAATGTATCTTCCTTTTCTAGCCCTTCAAATATTCTATTTTTTGATCTATTTTCAATTTCTATAATTCCTCTTAGGTTTTTCCCAAATCCATATGGGATTTGATCTATCAATGGGAGACACTTTAGGATTATCCCCCTTTAAATTTTAGTGGGACTTAGCTCTCCCACATATTTTTTGTGGAATATGAAAATCCATATATTTGGCCATGTTTGAAAACTTGAATCCAAACCCCATTTCCATATTCAAGAGGATAATGGAATCTATCAAGTACAATTATTTAGATTTTGATTCTTATTTTAGAGACTCCCCTCTTATTGAATTTTCTTATATCCTTTTATCACTGAGTATAGCGATCCCTTCTCAAACTCAAAAGTAGATTGTTGATAGATCACTAATAAAGTGGACTCATCCTCCAACTTTATGGTACAAGCTAAATTTTGATGGAGTGGAAAAAGGGAATAATATTCTAGTAGGGGTGGGGGGATTATCCAATATTACAATAGTAATCTCTTGACATCATGTGTAGGGAATTTAGGGATTCAAACTAACCATCTAGAAGAAGCCATGGTAGTTTGGTGAGGGATCGAGCTTGCTACTAAGATGGGGTTGGAAAAACTCCAAGTGTAAGGAAATTCATTAAATATTATAAACTATTTGAATGGAACCTCCCAATCTTCTTAGATGATTGCTAGCATAATGGAGGATGCCAAATCTCATATAACATCATTCAAAGGTTTGACTATTGGTCATGTTTATAGGGAAGAAAATAAGAGTGATGACATGATAGAGAACTTAGGGGTCACATGTGTCTCCTTAAAATATTGTCAAGGTGATGTGTATTTCCCCAATGATTTCATGTCTATCATTCATCATGATAAATCCCATTCCAATGTGTGATTTAATGATTATAATCATTGATAACTCTAAGCTACATATGAATAGTAATATTAGCACATCTATCAAAATCATGATTCATTCACTCTTCAAGGTGATACACAAGTGAAAAGGCTTATTTTTATTAGCTATTATTATAAGGATAAGGACAATTAAGGGATTTTTATATTTTATAGCTACTTGTTATATATGTATAAATTACATAGAAGATAAAAATCTTAACATGGGTGGTGATCATATAAGTCAAACCAATTTCTTGAAAATATGTCAAATAATATCCCTGTGTGAGAAAAATGGTGAAGGGAGGCCTTTTGAACTTCATGGAAAGGATAGTTCATCACAACATGGAAATTTCTCACTTTGCTAGAGGATGGATGGAGAGAAAGTTAGAATGCATGGTCTACAAATAACTATTTTTGAGGAAATAATCAGAGAAGTCATAGGTATGGCTTGTAATGGTGTTAAATAATATAAAGATAAGAAAAGGAAAGAGGATATTTTAAACATTTTTTACAGTTTTTAAAAGAAAAAACATAAGTCTTCTAACCAAAAAGGGTTTCTTTAGGTTGACCTACCAATAAAATGGTCAGATGTTTGGTTATAATTTATGAAATATATAACACTCAATGGAAATCACAATGTCATATTTTATCATCATTTCATCTTACTTAATCACTTCAAGGGTCATCCCATTATCATCCCTTTCTTCTTGATGAAGTCTCTTGATGTTTTTATTACTAACTTCAATAATAACCCATCATCTGACATTATCAATCAGGTACTTATTCTATTAATTATCAAAAGGAGGGAATGACTCTAGAGTAAGGTAGTCTCAGAGGCTATTCATATCCATTAAAATCAAGAAGATTCTAATAGGGTCAACAAAGATTTTTTGAACCAAAAAATGGGTTAGGCAAAGAAAATGCCTTGGGGGATTTCTACCTTAGAGATAGACAAAATGGTATCCTTGTGTATGTTAAACCTATTTCTAGCATGGGTCATTTTTATTTCAAGTTTAATCTAACCAATGAAATAGAACATTACCTAAAATAACTTTAGACCAAGGTATTTATTCAGAGTCTATTGATCTCTAAAATATTTGACAAATTTGACAAGCTAAAGATGATACTAAATCTAGGAGATCTATCCATGGGGAAAGGAAACAACCAAAAAAAGGAATAAGAAATTGTGTGTCTATCCACACATATTAAAAAGAATAGTTAGAGTGGAGGAGGAGAATAGGAAAGGATAAATACAAGATAGGGTAAGGAAAAAAAATAGAACTATTGGGACTAAGAGGAAGAAGGAAGCCATATAACCCATGTAGGGTATTAGTAATTGAATTAGAGTAAGGGAGAAGCATAACAAAAACACTAGGATTAGTAAGCTAGTATTATAATCATATTTTGAGGACTCTGATTAGTAACTTATTGGTTTCTAGTTTTTTATTATTTTTTTGTAGGTTTTTGGCATTCACCTGAGCATGGTCCTTGATCATTGCTAGTTTTTGGGTCTTAGTACTCTATTTTGGTTTTTATTATATTGTTTTTTATTGTCTATCTTTTAGTCTTTGTTGTGTAATGGGCATGGGACCCTTAACCCATTTTTTTACCTTATATAATAATTTTTTTGGATATATATTCAATAAATGGTGTAATATGAAATATATTATGTACATCTTATTATATATTGGTATCATCATTCTCACCAAATTATGCATGAGTATAGGTTATATGAGGAAGCATGTTATTATGATAAAAGGAAGGGAGATGATCATATTCCCCCAGGTACTATAAAAAGGACTCACCATTGGATAACTCATCTAATGTCCATAATTTTGGGGAAGCATTTTTGTCAATCATATCAGAGTCTACTAGTTGTAACTCAGACTAAGTGTTGAGAATGTTCATGCATTCTAAGCTAATCTTTATGAAACAAAGGGTGGTTATGGTTGATTCATTTTTAGCCATGATTTTTTTTGAAAACCCCAATCCTTGTTGATTTGTAATATTTTTTATGTAAAAAAGTTAGGTTATACCTCGCTAATTTTTTCCTAATCTTTGTCCTTTGTGTCAATGTTTTATAGAATATATAGAACCAAAATCATATTTATATTTGTTTAGTGTGTAATTATTTTTTGTTGAATCATTACACAATGTCTGAATGGATCTATATCCACTGGGAACTTATAAATAAACCCTTAATGGATAAATTTTAGGCATGCGTGTAAAGTGGATGGAACTACATACATGTCATATATCCAAGATCTCCCCAAAATTATGTTGTAATTTAAATAATTTGGCATAACTAAAAAATAAATTTGGTAAGGTATGGGGTCCCATAGTAATATGAAATATAACTTGTCCCATGACCTTTCATGAAATGTTTTCAAATCCATTGATGATCAAATTACATGATTTCAAATCTTTGGATTTGATGCCAAGTAAAGAAATGAAATATATGTTACAAATTTTAGTTCTTCAACCATTGTACACAAATACCTTTTTAAACATTTTGTTGCAAACACATACTTAAATATAAAAAGGAAAACAATAATTAATAAAATGTTAGGGAAGTAAATCATCATTTTATAAATAAATATTATGCTCCATTCATTTTATATTGTTAATCATAGATGCCACATATGGTGGTTCCACATTTCTTGGTAATATTGTCATACACAAGGCTTCCAAGAGGATATTTTTGTATCGGGAGAGCTTGTGTAATAAATCCAAGAGTGTAACTTTATCAAAAAATTCATTGGGGTGGTTTATAATACTATATGGATTTGATAATTATTTCAAGAACTCACTTTGATGCTTATTAGTGATAAATATGAGATCATCATAAAAAATATGACAATAATGGGTATGCATAAATACTTTTAATTTAGTTTTATCATGTTGTGGACCCCATTTTCGTATATTTTTGATTGATTTAGAAATGTATGAGAGATTAATAATAAATGAAAAATATAATGTATTGTAAAATTAAATAATTGATATATGTATCCATATTAAGCATGATTAATTCATTTGTACTTCAATTAAAATTTGATTTTTTATATTTTTAACACTTTAGAAATCAAAAAACCCTAGGGAAAGCTAAGATTGCACAATAATACTTATAGGTTGGATACAAAAAATGTTTAACCATTTTTTGAAATATATATATACATATATATATATATATATATATATACATATATATATATATATATATATATATATATATTCTGATGTAGTGCCAAATTATGGAAATATGTAAAATATAGAAATTAAAATGCCAAAAAATAATTTGATTTATTAAACATGAATAATACTTATCTCATTAAATTATGTGAAAGTGCACATTCGAAGTGTAGGTGCAAAAATAGCCATGATGATGATCAATTATGATTTGTCAGATTCTAAAAATTAGCTCTCTCTCAATGTAGACACTACCTTCAAAATATAAACACTTGTGTCGATGATTTTGTCCACAAACTAATGCTTCTATGATATAAAAAATACAATAAATTTTACATAAATTCCACATGTGCCTATTAGGTTTCTCTATCACATTATAAATTATATATTTAAATAATATACACAAGTTATAGATATTAGTGTGTAACTCAAAACCCTAGGTCATCTAATTAGGGCATGCTACCTTATAAAATAGGGGTAAGTGGGATCAAGTGAAGTTGAGTTGATCTTGAATACCCATATATTAGTGAGCACTATCTACATATCCAATACTCCTAATAAGGCATATGATTGATGTAGTTCTCCTCCTTATGTGGGCGTGTATGTGAATAATTGTGTAATATTATATATATATAAGTGTGTGTAGTGATATATCTTATAAATTGACCAATAATTTTCATTAGATACTATTTTAAAGGTTTATACCTATAAAAATACTTCTCCTATGAGTGATTTTAAAATAGGAAAGAATAAGGTAGTATAAATTAGTTGTGAAAATAATTGAGTCTTATATGTGATTGTTTGGTCAATTGATAGATGTCTAATGAGTGGGATTTATTTTTCATTTATACCACACCTTTTTAAATTATCTCATGGGATAATTAATTAAGATAATTATTTTAACACATACACGTATAAATATTTTCAAATTTAAGAGTTTATTAGGTATAAACACTAGTATTAGATTTGGGACACTAGCATCTATGCTAGTATCCTAATTTGGATGGTAGTGTCCTTGATGATATAGAGAATATAAATACATTTAATGATAGTGTAAGATATATATTAGGTTTTAATCATATTATTGGCTACAAGTGATCTATGTAATCATAATATTAGGGTCATACTATAAGATAAGCATTTAGGAATAGCGAGACAAAAACACAAGCCTTTTGGTAGTGGAAAAGATCCATAATTTAATGGTTGAGCCATGAGTGATATTTTTCAAGTGTACAAGACTAGTCTATGATAAAAAACCTATATTTAGCATCTAAAGTATCCAAAATAATACCTATTGAAAAATCTAATGGCTAAATCTGATATTTTAAAGATTATGGAGATTTAAATAAATCTTATCTAAAGGATGACCTACCTTTTCCAAATATTGACATTATTTTGGATTATAAATCTATATATGAGATTTTACCATTCACAAATGGATTTTTGGATATCATAAACTCAAAATTAATCCTTAATATCAATAAATAACTTCATTTATTACACCTTGGGGAGTATTTTCCTATATAATCATGCCTTTTAAATAAAATAACATTGGAGATACTTATCAATGTATTATGAAACATATTTCACATGAATACATACACAATATAGTGTAAGACTATTCAGATGATTTAATGGTTGAATATAAACAATGGCAAAATCATGCCATAAATTTACTAAAAAAATGAGCACCTACACAAATACAATATATACGTAAATACAAAGAGATGTGTCTTTAGTATCACTTATAGGAATATATTATAATAAAATATATCTCAATGAGTAATTTAAGTGGATCAAAACAGGTAAAATTCATTTTATACATGCCTCTACTAAAAGGGTTAAATTAATTACAATTTTTATAGGGAAAATTTCAAGCAATTAGATGTTTTGTTGTTCAACTTGTAGATAAAACACAATATTTTAAAATATTATTAAAAAATGACAAAAAAATATTAATGAGATGACAAATTTAAAAAACTATTAGATTTTATTAAAGAATATTTAATTTAACTACCCATTCTCATGTAGACTATTATTGACATGACCTTATTATTATACATCTTCACTACAGATCATGTCTTAGGGTTTTATTGGAACAATATGGTGATGATGATCATAGGGAATGTGAAATATATTATGTATTTATTACTTTGGTTGAATATGAAAATGATTACAATATTATGGAAAAACTATGTCTTGCATTGATTTTTGTCTCATAAAATTCATGAAATTAAATATTGAATAGTGAGACACAAGTTATCACAAAGGTGGATCCACTTAGATTTATTATGTCTAAATCAAATTTATAAATTTGTATTTATAAATGGATCATGTTAATCATGTAATTTAAATTAAAAATTATTTATTATAAATCACTAAAAGGATAAGTTATCATAGACTAACTAGAGACACCTCCATTGACAAAAACACTACTAGTTAACAATGATTTTAGAGATGAATTCACTTAATATCACATTGATGATTACATTGGTACCATTTAATTTAATGTATATAAATTATTCATAAGTGTTGGTGCTTGTATTTTTTTAATTACACTTGAGTTCCAGCATATGTCATTTGCATATCATTTTGGGTTTTGCTGCACAAAAAACATAACATAATATGAAGAACTAATATTGGGTATATATAAAACATGCACATTATAGGTAAAATATATAAGGGTATATGAATATTCTTAACTAGTGATTAATAAAGTTTCAAAATTATACCCAAAAAAATAATAAAATCTAGTTCCATATAAATAATTGGTACAATTTTGAATGCAAAATTTTGAATACTTCCTCATATAAATCATCCCTATAAAATACAATAGAAACATGGATTCCATGGATAGTGTCACTTAATTAATCCATATTGATATCAATTATGATCATTCCATTTTTACTATAAAATAACTAAAACATTCATCCATATCTATAACACAGGTAGAGGCTATAAAAGTACTAGTAATTACTCACAACACAATAAATTCATAATGATAAGGTGATATATATATACATATATATATATATATATATATATATATATATATATATATATATATATACATATATATATATACATATACATATATATATACATATATATATATATATATATATATATATACATATATATATATACATATATATATATATACATATATATATATATATACATATATATACATATACATATACATATATATACATATATATATATACAGATACATATATATATATATGTGTATATATATATATATATATATATATATATATATATAATACAAGGAAACCATAACATGGAAAAAATTCTAATGTGAGGCTACAAGTTATGTTATTATGGGAGTATATTTATTCAAACAATATTTTGAGGGATAATTACTTTGATGTATTAATCATGACAAATATAAAATATCCTTACATGATGTACATGATAGTGAATGTGGTGCCCATTTTAGTGGTAAATAAATATCTTGTAAGATATTATGACAAGATTATTATTGGCCTACAATGAAACACTAATTTTAGGAGTATGAAAAATTATGTTCTTAATGTCATACACATAGTAACTTGAATCTTACATAAAAATATGAATTATAACCCATTTTGTAACTATGGCCATTCTATTTTTGGTGATTTTATCTAGTTGATAAATTAATCTTAGTCCATCATAAGGTCATAAATTTATCATCATGGCTATAGATTATTTTACTAAATGGGTATAGGCTATATCAATAGAGACAACTATGGGTGAATAATTTTGTAATTTTTTGATGTCACATATCAACTCACATTTTGGATTACATCTAGGTATTTTCACAAAAAATAGATCATCATTTAAGATTAAAATAGTTTAAGATATTTTATGTAAAATAAAAAATTTATCATATAGGGTGGGTTCCCTATCCCTATTATGCTCTCAGGCATTGTCTTATCTATATATGTGTTAGACAAAGAATGGATCTTGTTAAAACAATGAAGTATATAATATAAACACGTGTGAAGTGTTTGATTTTGTCTTTTATATAGTTTTATATGTATTAGACCTTGTAAGTCAAATCAAATAATTGGAAAATGTGAAGAGTCTTTGATTTTATATCTCAGAAGTATGGAAGGTGAAGAGATAAAAGGATTATAAAAGACTATAAATAGTACTTTGATGTAATAAAATCTAGTTCAATGTGTTGATAGAGACTAATAAAATTGTCCTATTATTGTATTCCCTTATTTTTTTTATGTATGGTGTATGCATAGTTCATACTCTATTTTGATTTATTAAATAATTTGAAGTGATACTATTTATGGTTATGGTTCTATTTATGTCTACTTTAACATGTACTTTAATTTAATTGAAGACACCATGGATGGTTCATAGTGTTCCCATTGATTTGACACCTTGTTTTACTCTCCACTACATAAGTTATCCCTATAATTAGAATGTTTAGATGTAATTCTAGAAACCTCTACTAACAATGGTGTTATGAGCATAGAAGCAATCCAAAGAAGCTAAAGGTAAAAAAAATAAATCTAAGGAAATTAAATTTGTGTGTAAGTAGGATAATTAATTAGAGGCAAATAAGAAACTTATATAAGAAGAGTAAAGGTGACAATAATAGGTGCAATTTTCATATTAGAAATAAAAATTACAAGAAGTTAAAGGTAAAGTTGAAGCTAAACTCAATGTTAAGGATAATGTTGAAGATAAGGCTAAGGTTGAAGATGAAACTAAATCCAAGGATGACACAGAAGCTAAAGCCAAAGCCCAAGCTGAGGTTCAAGCTAAGACCAAAGAGGAATATTAAGTGTAGGCTAAAGATAAGACTAAGGCTAAGGTGGAAGTAGTAACTAAGGTTAAGGAACTCTAAGATGCAAAAACATAAGTAGAATTAAAATCCACCAATCATATTAAAGGCATTGAAGAAGCAATGTAGATACCTAGTCAATGGATATGGGATATCCCTACTATATCCACATGGTAGAATACTTTCTTACTTCTACTTTTTTAGTTTATGCTTACTCTTACAACATCCATGGCACTTTCCATCACTATAATAGAAACATTTTTTGACATAACCCAACTATCACTCTCCAAATAGATTGAAGGATCAACCATTTTCCAATAATCC